>CAWTZC010000108.1:0-17886 GCA_963919715.1 Microtus obscurus | reverse complement strand
AAAACCTAAAAATTAATTACATTTACAATTTTTAACTATAAACAAACATAAAAATCCAATCTCTCCAGGAAGACTGGAAATAATCAACTTTAGCAAGGCTTTAAGCTTAGAAATCAGTGTCCAAAAAGCATCCACATACATTCATAATTCTTCTCATTTCCAACTAACTTTTGTGCTTCAAATACTGGAAGGGCTTAGTTGAATGGGAAGGGTGTTGCATTTCATACATTACAAGTTTATCAATTCTCAACCACTTACATCAGGAAAGAGGAAGGTGAAAGATTCCTAACTGTTTCTAAACCAGTTTTAAATTTCAAACACTGATTTGCTAATGAGGATATACCTTCTCTATACTTAGCCATCATTTCAAAGTATTATTTATTTCTTTCTTGATTTAATGAAACTCTCTAAATGACTTAGTTTATTCAGGGAATATGGTCACTGAAAGCTGCTCCTGTTCCAAGTGGATACCCACTGTGCAAGCCTAAGGACATCACTATTCCTCCTATGCTACTGAAAAAGTTGGTATGGTTCTTTCACCCTGTGCTACTGAAGAAGCCACTCTGTGAGGGTTCTCATCCAACCAGTGCCACTGAAAGAGAAGGCGCAGGGGCACTTGTGGGTGTCCTATTCCAACCCAGTGCTACTGAAAGATCAGGGCACTTGTGGGGTTCTATTCCAGACTCTATTACTACTAAGAGATGTCCTTGTCAGGTTCTGAGCAGAGTTACAGGAGGAGAAATACTGGGTTTATGGTAATATAAACTTATTTATACATACATATTTCTCAAAAATTTTTCAAAATAAAACAAATAGGCTTTTATTTAATTATACCATTTTAGCTCTATAAGTGCATCTAGATGTATTTGGGTACAATTATTTATTTTCTTATTCATTAACAATGCCTTTTTTATTTATTTTTATATTCTTTCCCAATTTCACCTTTCTCCTTATTTCATTTCAGGCTGCCCCGCCATTTCTCCCTTCCCAGTCTCCCCACTCTCTCTCTTCTCCTGTCTCCCTCTAGAAAAAGGCAGGTCTCCCATGAATATCCATTGTTTGCAGTAATTCATCTCTTTATTACATAAAAATATATAAAAATATCCCAAAAGACAGTAAGAGTCCAAACAACCCCTGCTTCCTGCTGTTAGAGTTCCACAAGGCCAATTACCTTTCCAGAATAAACTCCCCCAGGTTTTTTCGACTCAATGTGTCTATGCTTAGTTAATTATTCTATGTTTCCCACGGCCCTCTCACTCCTCCACTCCTCCACGTTTACTCTGCTTAATATTTGCCATGTGGGGTCTCTGCAACTGCCTCCATCATTCTATGATGATGCCCCTCTCATGACATAACTCAGGCTAGACATCAATCTGGTCACAAGGATATAGCCAATGCAGGCCTCTTATCCCACTTTTGCTCTTCCCCATTGGAAGATCTTGAATTTTCCTGTCTTTCACCCATTTCTGAGCACACATTCAGATACTAAATTTAGTCCTCAATCCCCAGTCCCATTTTAAATTAACTATGATTTTAAAATATTAAAAAAATTGATCGTTCTCTTACACTTTTCTCTCCACCCTTAATAATCAAAAGAATGCACCCTCAAATACCCCTTCTATTTCTTCTTTTTCCTAAAAATACACGGGCATGTGGTTTGTTACCATCATCTAAAAAACACACACATAACTGCATAATATCTAAAACCCACCTACAAATCAATAATTACCTCACAAATATACATAATTATCTTACTTCATTGTAATCATCCACTTAGTAGCAAAAAAGTATTTCCTTCCTTAAATTTTACCTTCACCTACTTTCATTAAAAAAAATTAAAGCTTCCAAAAATGTTTTCACGTTTTATTTTAATCTTTAATTCTACCAAGAAAATATTTTCTTAGATTAATATTTCTAAAATTTATACGATAATTCACATCAAGATATACTACACCTGCTTCTTTCAGAAAAAGATGGGCAGTACAGAGGCATGAAATGCAGAAAGTAGTTCCTCTATATCACACAAAAATAGCAAAATCCTTTACACGGAAAATGGTTATCCACACAGTCCGTACCCAGTACCAGCATTCCAAAAGGTTAAAACTTTGTCCAACATACTCATGAGTTTACTGAAAATCAAAATCTCCCAATCAATTTTCTTAGGCCAGAGTAATCAAAAGGTAGAAGATCAGTCAAGGATATGTACAGTGAAAACTTAGGAATGTCAAAAACAGTTCTAAAACGCACAGAGCTTAATGTAAAGTGAAATATAGTTAACCAAGAACCATAGATTAACCAGGGAAACATTATCTATGACAGAATGGGGAATGATGGGTAATTATTAATATGGTTCAATAAAATTCTCTAATACTTGTAAGAGAAAATCCATCTACTGAGACTGATAGAAGAAATCACTTCAGAGGGTACATCATTAGGTAACACATTGGTTTACAATCATGTAGCTCTACAACAGAATAAAAGAGTGTTTCTCAAAAACAAATCATGCTTCCAGAGCTCAAAAAAAATCCTTCGAAATAACAGTTTATTTTAAAAAGGATATATATAAATAATAAAAATTATGAAGTATTTTTTCCTACATTAATTAAACCCCTCTATATAATATCTTTCCACTATTAAATATTATTTGATACATTTCGTATTCCCTGTATTTACCCTATCAGCAACTCTGTAAACTCTTACACTTTCTTTAACACTCCCTAAACATTTTCTTTCCCCTAAAAGTCACTATATTCTTCATTAATCAGATCATAAATTTTTCAGTTCTCTTCCTCGTTTTTTATCTTGGAAATTCTAACCTAATAAATTATGAACCTGATTATATATCTATATATTTATATTATATATATTTTTATTTTAATTAACGAAACAAAAACAGGTATGCATAATAGAGCTTTCTGTAAAAATTCAAAAACAGAAAACCCCAAACCATAAATAAGACTGCACTTAAAAATTCAAAAGGCTCTGTACAGAAATGGACTCTCCAGCAGTGAAGGGGCAGCATACAATTGACGAAGTCAAACTATGCCAGCTATTTGCCAGACAAAAGCAATGCATAAATAATTAAAAATCAAAAATCAAGTTCAGTTTATGTATCTGAAAGTCAACTGCCAATTAACCTCTGGAGAATTTCTTCTTCCCCTAAAATCAATAGTACATATCTTTAAAATGCAAAATTCAGGGGACTGATTGGTTAATTAGAACTTCAATGTGAAAATTTTGTTCATTCTAGTCTAAAATTCTATCTAAAAAAATAACTACAATTTCAATATATCAAATATCATATTATTATTTTCTATCATAAAATTTATATAATCTTTTTGTCCTGGCATGTTGGACATTATTTTAAATTCTTCTATGTCTCTCTCTCTCTCTCTCTCTCTCTCTCTCTCTCTCTCTCTCTCTCTCTCCTCCTCACACACACACACACATAGAGATATTATGTATATACTCATATAATTTTACTTGGATGTGATTTAATTTATTACTACTTTTGGTAGGGTACAGAGCACACTTGACTATCACAGAGGATTCATTTGCCTCTATAATAACATTAAAATAACTACTTCTTAGCATTAACTATATTTTCAATTCTTTGGATTCTACTGGGTGAAGCTCTACTACTTTGATGTGATCAGCCAGTAGAACTTGAACTTGGCTCTATGCAGAGGCTCAAACACATATTCCTTATTCTGCGAGGCTGGGTGTAGCTGAACATGATACCTGGCCAATGGGAATCCTTGGCATTGTTTCTCGGGCCTTCCCAAAGAAAGGCACCCTACCTGTCTGAGTTCGCTCCAGCCACAGTAACTTATTGAATTTGAGCAAGGGTGAACCTCTTTAAACAAAACTCTACCATGTATTTGTTGGCACAAATCAGGCAACCCCCCTTCGGAAATGAATTGCACATATACATCTGACATCCATTCCTACAAATTATGTATTATCATTATATTGCCTTTCTTCATTCCAAGCCAGAGGCCAGTGCAACACCTGATACATCTTGACTGAAGTAAACTTTGGATATGGCTTGCTCGTACCTTCCATCACTCTGGGCCGGCGCTTGCCTAGTCAATAGGGTCATCAGTCGTCTTCTATTCTATCAAGGAAGGAGAATTTATTCCCCATAGTTTTATTCTTGAGGAATTAAAATCTTGTAGTCACGAATAGAAATATAAAACTGTTACTTGTGAACTGACTATAACAAGAGCTACGTTGATGAATAACATCCATAATACTCTGATTTTGGCTTCTTAGCAAGGCTTATCAAGCTCAGGATAATCCTTGGGCTCCTCTGATCTTCCACACTCCAGGGTGTTGGATCAGAGCACGAAGTACACCATTAAATTTAACACAAGAGAACTATTTATTTTTAAATATAAAAATTATATTCAAATATTAAAATTCAGAATTGTCTACTGTTTCCCTTATTCCTTACTACATCTATAAAACAGGAAAATATGTTCAAACTATAAATCATTTCATTTTTTGCTAAAATAATCCAGAACAGTCCTAATTGTCAGTCTCTAGTTGATAGCTACTTTTAAACTCTTCATTTAAAAATATAAAGCTTCTGTAGGCCACTGGTATTATTTTTACATAGAATATACATGATCTCTTATTATTTATAACTATAATCCAACATTTATTAAATACTCTTAAAAATTTCCGAATATCTCATTTCCCAAGCTGATGTTACTCTTCTGTGATACATAGCTAATGCTGTGTGTTCTTATTCATATACAAAGCTCTAGACAGGGATTACAATGATGAAGACAGGTGGTTATACATCAATAAGGATAATCATAAGCAGAATCAAGGCGGTTTTAAAAGATACAAATATAAATTCTAAGTTATGATTTTGCTCCCACTTAATATTCACTGACTCAATGTTAATATTTGGCTCTTAAACTAATTGAACTAAGATGTCTATTTTTTCAATAATTTATTCCAAAAGTTGAGAGGATTGTTGATGATATCGTCTATTTTCTTTAAAAAATTGTTATCATATTATATTCCTTCCTATTAAAAAAAAAATATCTCTAATTTATGTTTTTTTTATCTAAAGCATTCTAAAATCAATATGACTCATTCATTAGACTATTTCATTTCATATTCATTGCAAATCTTTGACTTCCGCAATATCCATTACTGAGCAGAAATATATATCTGATTCATGCTTAATTTCAATTACCAAAATTTAGATGGCTGTGTTGTCTAAATTACCATATGTTTTTTTCTTTAAACTTCTATTACTTTTTATTCTATCAAATAAAGAAACCCAGAAACATACCATTTAAATGAAATAATTTTGAATGCAACATTTAAACTCTCAAATAAAGCAGCACTAAAAAAAATTGTTAAGTTAAAAATATTTTTTCTTAGCATAATCAATAGAAACATTCTAAAATGGAAATATCACCCTAGCTACATTGCTAAAGCAAGACAGACTATTAGGTCATTAATTTGCAGTATTATCATCTTGTTTTATGAATTTCTCAAAAAATAAAGGGAAAAAGTTGTTAAGGCAGAAAGCTAAATGACAAAGAAATTACATTAAATAAAATAATTTTTTCAGTACTTCATCTTTTTTCTGCTGCTTTCCACCTGATTGCTGATAGTGTACATCACTTCCCCAAGCTTCCCCATTATCAGCCTGAAAAAGAAAAAATTAGTGTTTCTTTAGGCCCAAGGCATTTGTTAATCAGAATAAGGCAGTTTTTGCTAATTTTTTTGAAACCTCTTCTGCTAACTTCCCGTGCTATTCACTTCTTCTAATAGTTATAATCCTTGTGTGTGTGTGTGTGTGTGTGTGTGTGTGTGTGTGTGTGTGTGTGTGTGTGTATGTTCGCCGAAACGTTTCATTTTCCTGATTATTAATTTAAACAGCACTTGAGAATTTCTCTGAAGATGAGAAGAGTTCCCTTGAAGGAATGCTGGGAAGAGCTAATGAGAGAATGCTGTTAATGATAAGCACAACTAGTCTGCAAATAGTGTGCAGATAAAATCCAAATGTTAAATACCTAACGTATGAATGGTTCATCCTCTTCGTTTCTCACTTTATTGAAATCACATATTTTTCCATCTTTCACACTCTATCCCTACTTCATTTTCTCTTCCCTCTCACTCTCCACCAAATCACCCCACCCCCCCAAATACACTCACCTTCCTATACAGAATTCCCATCCAAACTCTAATGTAATTTTTCTGAAATTTAAAAAAAAACCTTAAAATTCATATGGAAACAAAAAGATTCAGAATAATCCTTTTCAGTGGTATTACTATTACTTAAATTACGCTACAAAATCACATACAAATATAACATTTTACCATCATAAAAAACAAATTCACTAGTCAAAACAAAATCTCCTATAACAACTTTTCGGGGCCTAAATAATTAAAAAAAGACAACTGGATACAAGTTAAAAATACTTTTCTCGGCAATGTGTCCATAACGATGTAAAATAACGCTCATCCTTACTCATAAGCTATCTCCAACTGATAATCATTCAAAATAGAAATTTTACATTCTCACTGATTCAATCACCCCCTTCCCAGCAGTTAATGCATATCAACACAACTCAGCATATATTTCTAGAGTTTTTTGGTCTCACAATACCTTACTGGCATTTTTTTTTAACCTTACAATATTTCTTAGTTATGCTTTCCACTTCTGTTTTTCATAGGATTTTCTGTGTGTGTGAATTGGGTGTCCCAAACCCATTGTATTTTCCTTGTATTTTTCTTTGGCTCATTTGTTTTGTCCTATACTGGTTTGTTTTCATTTCATCTTATTTTATGTACTGTTAATTATTAATAATATTTTGATACCTCTGTTTAGTTCCTAATATGATGTTTGTGTGGTTAAGGATGATGTGGGAGGAATTGGTATACTATATAAGTGTAACCTATTTTTTTTATTCTTAAACCGAAAAATCATAAACTTGGATCTCAATTGCTCACCTTGGAGGAAATTCCAACTTTTAAATGTATCACCAGTCTCAATTTAAAACTAATACCCTGAATCTGACAGAAGAAGAGGTATTTTAATCTGTACTTTCTGACACCAATTTAGTGCAGTCATTTGGATCAGGCAGAATTAAACGGGGCCTCTTAAGAAAGTTTGTGGACTCACCAGCGTGCCCCAACCACACAACTGTCACCCAGAATTCAGGGGACTAGTTTGACCTATGCTTTTTCCTTCCCTATCGCTGGATTTGGTGGTTCCCTGCTCAGGCATGTTTCAAGTTGTATTCCCATCTGGTCTTACCTCTTTGCTCATATTCTCACTCCTCCCACTCCTTTGCAGCTCAGCCCAGTGCTATGCTGTGTGTCTCCTGCCTCTGTTTCCCATCAGTTGCTGGATGAGTTTTATGGTGATATTAAATATTCATCAGTCTGACTACAGAGGCAAAAGCAATTTGGAGCCTCAGTGTCTCCTTTTAGGATTTATTTTAATTAATTAATTAATTTTTTACTGGCTTTTTAGGACCCTATCCTCTTTGGATGTAATCACTTTGCTCAGCCTAGATATAGTAGGGAGAGGCCTTGGACCTTTACCAAAGCCAATGTGCCTCACCACTCTCTGAGGGGGGGATGGGGGGAGGGAGCAGGTGCAGGAATGGGAGGAAGGGAATGGAACTGGGATTGATATGTAAAATGAAAAAAAAATAGTTTTGCTTCTTTAAAAAATACAATAAACTAAAAAAAAAAAACTTGTGAAGAGTCAAAGACATCATTTGGTGACCAAATGCAACAGACAGAATGATCAATTCTACAAAATCAATATATAGAGTTCAGTATCTATAATAACAAAAGCTAAAAATTAATATATATATACACATAGGAAATACCAAATTTAAAGTGGTGTGGTTGTTTGAGTGATAATGTCCCCTATAAACTCATTATTTGAATAAAATTTTGGTCCCCAGTTTGTGAAACTGTTTGGGAAGGATAGAGATCTGCCTTGTTGGAGAAGGTGTGTCACCCTGAGGGAGGTTGGCACTGAGGTTTCAAAGCTCAAGCCCATAGCCAATTAACTCTCTCTTTCTCTGTCAAAACTCATTTTATCAATAAGCTCTCAGCTATTGCTATAATACCATCCTTGCCTGCTGCCATGATCCCAACCAAGATAGGAACGATTACATTTTGAAACTATAAATCCCATATTACATGCTTTCTTCATAAGCTGTCTTGGGCATAGTGTCTCACATCAAAAAGTTTAAAAATAACTACTATAAGAGAGTTTTCAAAGAAGAAATTCAGTGGGTGAGAACGTTTAGAATATGGTGAAGAACTGGATGAGTTAGATGGAGGGGAACCATACAACATATCATTGAAAATCTCAATCTTCAATAAAGAAATATAAAGAAGAACAACAAATGAACAAACAAAAACAAACAAGCATGAAAGGGATTTAATTTCAAAAAAAAAAAAAAAACAAAACATTCTTGCCCTTATCAGGAAAAGGCAAATCAAAGCTTACTTTGAGATTTCCTCTTACTCCAGTAAGAAGGTGGGTGTGATAAAACAAACAAACAAGCAAGCAAGCAAATACAAGGACAACAGATGTGGGGTGGGGAAAAGAATTCTTATTCAGCATCATTAAGAAAAGTTTCTAAGCTGATTTCCACCACTAGGAAAATTGGTGTTGAAGTGCCTCAAAATGCTAGAAGCAGATTTGCCAACTGATTCAGCTATCCCCTCCTGCCTTAGAACATCAGCCCATCCCCAGCCATTGCTGCGCTCTATTCTCCAACCCAGCAATGAAATATCTGTTTATCTGCTGATAATACAATAAAATGTTACTTTCATCATAAAAAATGGAATCTGTAAGAAAATTGATAAACTGGTAACAATCATTTTGAATGAATAATCCAACAAAACTACATCCCCATCTATTTTTTTTCTTATAATAGAATTGCCTTTGCACTTGCATTTAATTCCATACTTCCTAATTGCCCACAGAGGTATGAAGAGGGTTCGTCCCCTGGACAGGTTAAGTAGTTGTGAGCTGTTATGTAGATTGCTAACTCCACCTCTAAGAACAGCACACTGCTCTCTAAACTAGCCATCTTCTACCCAATAATAAGCAGTTTTCTTACAGGGCATGTTCATTGTGCATTGTGACCGATTTCATAAAAACATTTTTACCCTAGTATATTGTTACATTGATCTATTAATCCTATAGTGACAGAACTGTATGCAGAATATCTCTTACATTAAAATGTTTTTTATCAAAACTCCAACAAAGTTAATAATACACTTCAAGATACTTAAACTACATATTTAACCCTGCTATTCTACTGTTTTAGAGTTTAATTTATTTAAGATAACACAGAATAACCAACTTTACTATTTATTTCCATCAATCAGTTTTTACCTACACTTTAATCTTTCTTTATATCTCTGAGATGGTATGTATGGGTTTATGTATGTATTGTGGTAATTACTTGCTAAAAAGCATTCAATAGTTTCAAGAAATACTCAACCAACATTCCCCCATAAATGCTTGAAGCAGAAATTTAATGTAGCTTGATCCTGTGCTTGCTATTTTAATCAATTTCGTCAATAAATACTTCTCCCCTTGTAAAAGTCTATTAAAGATTTCTACAAAGAATCATCCTCTTTCCCAAGTCATGATGCTTCCTCCATTTCATCGATTTATTTGCAACAGGGGCTATAAAAATTCACTACGGATTATTGAAAATATGTTTGGTACAAAATTAGTCCTGATCTTTGCTTTTATTCTTTATTTATTTATTTTACTTATTTAAAATTTCCACCTCCCTCTCATCCCCATTTCCCTCCCACTCCCCCCATTCTCCCTCCTCTCTTTCAGTGTGCCAGCTTTGTAGCAAGTCCAAGCCCCCACAGGAAGGTGTGCATCCATTCTAACTCTAAAAAGCCAATACTCAATACAAATCAATTCAGTGTCATTATCTTGTTTATCCCTCCCTCATTGTCAGTCACATTTAGTCTCAGATGTGATCACCTTACTCATTCAGACCCAGTCAAAGCCTGGCCTTCAGAGCGGAAGCTTCCATTAATTACATCGTCCCCCGTCTCAAATTTTTACTCACTCTAAAGTGATTCTGCCCTAACTTACCACTTTGGTGTAATCTTATGCTCTAAGGGGTTCCCAGGTGTCCCAGGGGATTTCCCCTACTTCAAGTTACAAGTGGGCAGCAGAGGAGATGGTGCCTAACTGACTTCTCCCATACCACTTATCAGCCAGCTCTTCATATCTCTATACCTTCACTATGGCCCTTGCCCGACTGAGCTCCCAAACCTTTATTCTTTAACATAAATTTTTTTTCTATTATGGTTGCTTTTCATTCTTCAAACTAAAAAAATACATTTTATATTAGTTTCCAGGAGATAAAAAATAAAAAACACACTCTACTATCTCTCCTTTCATTACCTTTTTTAAAAAATTTTATTTGTATTTTGTGAATATAATTACATATATTCATTACACACAATGCAATTCCTTCACTCCCTCCTCTTTCACCACCCTCTTTTTAATACTCTTCCCGACAGTCCTAGCTCATTTTGTATGGGTGTCAGTCTTTCTATCTGTCTGTCTGTCTGTCTGTCTATCTCACTTCTGTCTGTGTCTCTCCCCCACCACGTTCTGTCTACAAACATTATTCATCTATTTATTATACTATATGATCTACTCACTAATCTGATACGTATTGTATGGCAAATAAAACCAGTGTGGATTAAGAGTTTAACAAAGTACTGAGATGGTCTTTTATAGGTCTTCTTTTTGATTAAATCAACTGCAGTATAATCAGGATATCAAAATCACTTGCTTCAAAGTGGGTTTTATTGCATGTTTTCAAAAATCCAGGTACCACCTATCAAACATATAATCAAAACCAGTTCACACAATATTCCAATAAAATGATTTTGAAATTACTGTCTTAATTACTTTTCTTATGCCCAATAAATACATACCAAGGCAACTTGAAGAAAAGAGTTTATGGAAGCTTTCACTCAGCTGGGTTAGTGTCTATACCATCATGTTGAGGACACAACAGGCAGGCATGGTCCTGGAGCATTTGCTAAAATTCTTATCTACAAGAAGGAGGCAAAAGTAATTATTCGTTTCTAGTATACATCTCTTCCAAACCACCCTTCCTAATCACCCAAACAGTTCCACCAACTGACCATATTCACATATTAAGTTTGGCATGTTCATTCACTACAGAAGCTATGTATACTGATATATTTTAAAGGTCTTCTGTCTAACTATCAAAAATATTTTTCTATTTTTTTTAAGACTATCAACTGATAATAGCAATTCACTAGCCCATTCAACAAGAACATCAAATTTTATTTTTAGTTGAATTCATACAGTTTTGAAAAGAAACTCATAATATTTTATTTGTCAGATATGTATGAAAAAACTTTCTGCTGCAGTTAAATGTTTTGCTATATTGAGCTTTTTTTCTCTTTTATTCACCAAAAATTTACCATTCACATCTAATATGTTAAGCATTAGCACTAACAATCACATAAGTAATATGTGAAGTATTAATACCAAAAATTATTTATTTTAATAAAAAAGCCAAACATGAGGTTAAAAGTGGCAGAGAAAAAGTAATTCAATCTCAACAAACATTTAAGAGGAGTCTAAGAAGATGGCTAACTCAGAAAATGCTTGTCTAAATTATACCTCATGTACTTCCTTCTGTGGTAGCCTACACTATGATCCCTCATGATAAAGGCAAATAGATTTCTGAAACTCTCCTATACACGAGATCCTTCTCAAATAAAGCTAGAGGCCATACATCCCGAAATTCCTGTTCTCCTTTAATACACTACATAGCCATTCACACACTTGTACAAAACGATACAAACAAATTAAAATAGAAAGAATGTTAAAAACAATATACCATCTCTAGTACCAAGTAGCTGGATTAAAATATATGGATATATCTTTATTAATAATTTACAAAAATTGTTGAAAAATAATAAACATTTCTTGACTAATTTAAACTATCACAACAACAAAAATATTTTATCATAAATTAAGTAAGCTTTCTAATTTTTTATCAATGCTTTCAAATATATAATTCAAATTATGAAAATTTAAATTCTATCTTTGTTTTGACTAATTCAGGTCCCCCAAATAACATAAATCCTTACACATACATATTTTTGATACATAGTTCTCACTTATTACCAATGTCTAATTTTCCTAGATTCCAGTGTCGTTAATAATTGGTTCTAAGGTTCTTTTCCTATTATTACTATTTAGAAATATTTCTTTCCAAAAACTTCTAAACTTCTCTATTTTTAAAATGCTAAATTTCAATATAATACAACAGAGAATGTTTTTGGTGATTTGTGGCAAACAACCAAATGTACACCAATACTTATGTCCACAAAAACAGATCCTCTAATAGGTTTTATAATTTGCACACACAAAAATGATTATATTATTTTAATTTTATTAACCCTATGCATATCATTAATGAAAGTGAGGAGGAAACTCCTAGAAGGCCTACTTCTAGATTCAAGATGTACAATTATGTATACCCATACATCAAAAGCATAACATTTATTGTCCAAATTATATAAATTTTGAAATCATCCCCCGTAGATTATTTATTAGTGTTTTGTTAAAGGAATCTTTGAGGAGATAGGTTTCCTCTTAAATATTAGCTTGATCTAAAGCTTTGTTATGTACTATGAGGTTTTCAATAAAAGTTGTATTATCCTGCAGTGTTAAACTTACAAAACATACTGTACTGCAAAGGCCCATAGCCTCAGTGTATTCCATCAAGAAGGCATATTCATTCATTAGAGTGGTGTCACTATCCCTACCAAAATAGTGATGCATGCTCTGTAATTATACTCTACAAGGTCAACCAGTGTAATATTTTACAAACCTCCATACACGAAGTGATTTCATTCATTTAAAATTTCATTCCTCGTTGCAACCTATCATACCTTTAATTTAATATTTTTTCCAAAGTATCCAACTGTTACAAGGTGGTAACTACTAGCTTTCTTCAATTTCTTCTTATCCAGCTATCTTAGGATTTAAAAAGAAAATTAGTATATCTAACTCAATTTAATTATATATTACACCTTAATTAATAGCGGAAATATTCATATTAATAAATTCTAAAAGTTACATATAAATACCTTTTAACACCATTATCAATTTCCCAACTACCTCCTTATAACCTCTCCTATGTCCTTCCATTAATTTCTCTTTGAATAAACATATCATTAAATAGCACACAAAGTAAATTTTGAATTCTTTTTAAATTAAATCCTTTCCCAGCCTAAGGGCTGTGTCTGATTTCAACTAAATGTGTCAGTTAATCGGATAAAAATTATCATGTGCTCAAACAATCCCCCCCCCCTTATCAATTTTAAGGAAGCCTGAACAAAGTAAGACATTCAGACAATATCACATTATGTGCATGTTACTGATTTTAAAACAGGCTACCACTCCAATAAGTAATAAAAATCTTTTAACATCTAAATTACCTTTACATTTTTAAGGAAATATGTTATATAGAAGAAGACCCAAGATAATTTTATCCATATACATTAAACACACACATAACTCCGTATATAAATGATTCAATATAAAAAAAAAATTAAAATGCCAGAGATTCTTAAAAGAGGCCTTCTGATTGAAGATTTCCATTATAAAATTCAGATCAATGTTTCTCACACTGAGCTGTTACCACACTTACAACATGAACTGGTACTCTGTGATTATTGATAAAATTACATATGATTCAAGGTCATCTTTATCTGCATTTCCCCTACACTCAATATCATATACATTTTCATCGGTTTTCTTTATATCTGAATAACAATAACTATAGCAAAAACTTTAAATTAATTAAGATTGTTTTAACTTGAAACAATAACAAATATCGTGCATATTACCAATAAAAAAACAATTCCCATTATCAAGTCTTGTCTACTTTACAACAAAAAGTTTAAAAGACCCCTACTCTAATTCCAGATTCTAAAACCTTCAAACTTTCAGGAAAATCTTACAATTTTCTCAGATTCCTATTTCAGATTTAGCTAACTACTAAAAGACAGTTATTTTATAAACTGATATATTTCAGTTTTTATTGCAGTTTTAACTAAATCCAAAAAGAATACAATATAAAACCCATATAAAAACTATAACAATCAATTTATAAAATAAACTAATCCTAAACCCTCCTACAAACATTAATACCCCACCATCTTTGTTCTGCTCCACTATTGTGATCAGAAGACACTTCAGCTGAAATAAAGGATTCTCATTCCATCTCACCTCTGAAAAACATAGAAGTAAGTAACAGAAGTTATTCCAGAGGAAATTGCACATCTATTACACCAACAGAGCTCAACACCAGTTACTCCACTGTAGGAAAAGTGACTCATCATGTTTCTTCCACATTTGTAGACACGGGATACTGCATTTTAAGTTTGATCATAGCATTTAGCAGCACACATCATTATTTAGTGTGTTTTTCTTTGAAAAATCAGGAAGTCCATAAAGAGAAACACATGCTTTTCTTTTCTTCATTCAGACAAGATTCTTTTTTAGGATTCGCTTTTCTGAAATGGTATCTATCTAGCTGTTATTAGTTCCATTCCTCCTCTTTGATGAGTTCATCAAAAACCAAACTTTAATGTTTTGGGTATTGACATGAAAATCAAACATCAAGTTGAATGCCAGCTAGCAATCTCCATAGATTTAAGTTATTCTCTTACAACATGGGTTTTAGATTAATTCCCCACACAGTGCATACCTCATAGTATCAAGTCTTTATCTTCCCAAACTGTGTATATGTGCTGCATGTTAATATATTCCAATAAAAAAATTATAACTCATTTACAGTTATCACTAAAAAAACTTATTTAATAATAAAATATTTGAAATTTAAATCCAATAACAACATTTGTCTGTCCTTTCGTAATGTGGAACGCGAGGATATTTAATCGTTATGCTTCTCTTTCATTTGCAGAAGTTCTGTTAAAACTTCTTTCTGATTCTGTTTTCCTCATTTAAATAATGCACAAACTATCATCTGTTAATCTGCTTAGCCTATTAGTTCATACTCATATTCTTTTCTGTTCATTAACATTCTATAATCTATTTAACATGCCCATGGTGGAGGCTTACTGTAAAATTGTTTATCCTTTCATCTGGCAGCAGTGTTTGGCTTCTTCTTGACTCCTTCTACTTCCCTCTAGCATTAAACTTATTTTCTCCACTGAATTTATTCTGTGTCTGCTATACTGGGTTCACAGTTTCTTTATTCATTAATGTTGAAATGCCAGCATACAAAAAAACATCACCTCTTTTCTATTAAATAATTTTCTTGCATAAAATGGTATAACAAACGAGGTGATTCCTCTGGACCCTAATTTCTTGACAAGAATGTCTACATTTCTGTTTGTTATGTTTTATGTGGCAATTTAAAAACTGTCATTCATCTGTTCTTTTACCTACTAAAAACACTTTTAGTTTATCACAATAAAAACGCTACCAGTCAGCATTTCGATGTTGTGAAGTGATGAGTGGGAATTATACAGAAAACTTAAACCAAACCTCTGGAAACAAAAACAAAAGGAAGAAAACCGGGACTTTCTTGGAGGCCCAGAAGCCAGGCAGCCACTAGTCAGACACACCAAGTAAACAGAAGAAAACCTTACAGAAAGATAAAAAACCTGACGTATGATGAAAGCAGATTGATTATAAGAGCTAAGAAATCGTATTGAACTAAGTTACATTTACTTTCTATTGAATCATATAATATGATTTGGTTATATAAAAACCTGGTTGTTTTTGACCTGCTAATTTATCATATAGATTATCC
Organism: Microtus obscurus; assembly: GCA_963919715.1. Classification (NCBI taxonomy): domain Eukaryota; kingdom Metazoa; phylum Chordata; class Mammalia; order Rodentia; family Cricetidae; genus Microtus; species Microtus obscurus. Next base: position 2,008 of record CAWTZC010000108.1, on the reverse strand, counting down.
TGTGACTCTTTCTCCACAGCAAATCCTAATTTTGTTCTTCAGTGTCTAATTCTCTTCCTTTTTTCTCACAAATTCAGCCTTGCCTTGTGAGTCAGGACATGGAAATTGAAGTGTCTGTTTCCACCATTCACTCCCTGTATGTTAAGGCAAAATTTGGATATAATACACTGAGTTCATGAAGTCCCTCATCAACTCACATCTCTTTGGTCACTTTCAAAATTACCCTGTAGGTTACCACTGACTGCATCATTGTTCTATCTAACCTCATGCTCTGTAAACAGATACTTTGGGGCTCACACTCAGATTTCTGTTTCCCACATCAGACCACTACATTAATATCTCACCATCAAATGAGTTGTCAACCATATAAAACACGAACTACTAATAGTAAATGCACTAGTTTAAAATTGTTCTTCTTCAACGATATAATAAAAAGAGATAAAAGTCGAAAATAATAAAATCTATTATTATTCACATACATTACCCGAGATATTTCAGTTGCTAAATTTCTAAAAATGAGCTCATAATCTCATACCCCACCTAATACAAAGCTTATAATACTACCACTGAAAAAAATTCTTAAAATCATAAAATCACATACTACTCTTCATATTTGAGCGCCTTTATGCAGGGCACCAAACTTCAAAAACTTAATGCAAAAGGCTATTTGGGTAATTCTCTGCCTCAGCCTAAAATTCTATACCAGGCTCATGGTGGCACCAACCTGTATGTCAGTCTTTGTCCTAATTGCACTTCCTTTGTAACTGAGTCTAGAGAGTCCTTACTCCTTTCCACTAGGGGGCGCAAAAACATTAATATTAGCTCATAAAAAGAGAGGTTTGTAATGAAATTAATAACAGATTGCTTCAAATATGCTATACCACTCATAACACAATTAGTCTACTTGACAAAAAGGGAGCAATTATCAAACTCGTTGCTTTCCAAACCATATCAACAAATACACACAGTCTCTTTATAGTGATAACTCAAATGTTCTGCATATGTCTCATTTTATTTTAAATGTAGTATTACACGAATATATTAACCTATGTATTCTTATTACTATTTCATTCAAACTATTTAACTATAATTTCTCTTCTAGGATAGCCTCTGGGCCATGCATCATTTCATGATCACTGCATCAAATGTTTTAACACCAGTATATTATCAGCAACATGTGCCAGAACAGTTCATCTAAATTAATACAAAAACGTTAAAGCCCATCTTGTTTGAAAATATATCGGAAGATTGTGATTCTGCTAAGTTCAATTAACCAAACACATTCAACACCATCTCCACCCAAAATTTAATGTCACGTGCATAGTTCAAGAGGGGAAAAACAAAGACTTATAAAAACATGTGGCTTAAACTTAAGAAAGTTAATGCAGCATATTCATGTAGTATCTAGAGTAAAATGCGTAAGATTAGCTGGCTAAGTAGGTTGGTCATCAGGTAAACTAGCTTTGATAAACAAACAAAGCAGACCATTTAAGTAGTTTTCTAGGGCAAAATTCAACTACTTTTCCAGGTAATTTTCAATACTACATGCAGTCAACATCAAAATATATGATCATAGTATGTTTTCATAGAAAAATGTAATGTGTGGATGTCTGTATGTATACATGCATAAGTGTTGCAGGAGGTTTTTCTGCCTCAGCTTAATGAAAAGCTGCTGAGATACCTTGTTGGGCGTGGTTTCTCTCCATTCATAACCCTCTCTTTCTTAAAATAAACTCTCTCTCTGGACTTCCTGCTGGTCTGGTGACTAGACTCTTTCTCTAGTTGTGCAGAGAGCTGTGCTCAGGCACCAAGCTGATCTGTAAAGTTTTCCTCTTTAAATAGTTCTACCCTATAATAATAATCCCAAACTGGTGTGGCATTTATTAGTGGTTTCGCCTTTACATAAATCTATAAAATAATTCCTATTCACAACTATACATATATATATAATGTGATTTGCTATAATCACTGGCTTACACCAATAATATCATCTAAAAAACCAAAACTA
>CAWTZC010000107.1:0-12660 GCA_963919715.1 Microtus obscurus | reverse complement strand
CTGGCTTTTTGGGACCTATCCTCTTTGGATGTATACTTTGCTCAGCCTAGATATAGGGAGGGCCTGGACCTTAAGCAAAGCAATGTGCCTCACCCTCTCTGAGGAGGGGATAGGGGAAGGGAGCAGGCAGGGAATGGAGGAGAGAGGGAATGGAACTGGGATTGATATGTAAAATGAAAAAAATATTTTTGCCTCCTTTTTAAAAAATACAATAAAAGAAACTAAAAAAAAAAGAAAGCTTAAAGAAGAGTCAAAGACATCATTTGGTGACGAGGCAGCAGACAGAAATGGAAACAAGTTTACTACAAAATCAATATATAGAGGTCAATGTCTATAATACAAAGAGCTAAAAATTAATATATATATACACACTGAGGAAATGGCCAATTAAAAGTGGTGTGGTTGTTTGAGTGATATGGCCCCTATAGGCCCATATATTTGAAGGTAATTTTTTGGTCCCCAGTTTGTGAAACTGTTTAAAAGGAGTAGAAGATCTGGCCTTGTTGGAGAAGGTGTGTCACTAGGGGCTGGCACTGGAGGTTTTCAAAGCTCAAGCTATAGCCAATTAACTCTCTCTTTCTCTGTCTCATGCTCGTGTATCAGATGTAAGCTCCTAGCTATTGCTATAGTACCATGCCTGCCTGCCTGCTGCCATGATCCCAACCAAGATAGGAACAGAGTTACATTTTGAAACTATAAGTCCCAAATTATATGTGCTTTCTTCATAAGCTGTCTTGGGTATAGTGTCTCATCAGAGCAGTTTAAAAATAACTAAGACATGGAACTAAAGAGAGTTTTAAAAGAAGAAATTCAGTGGGTGGGAGAAACAGTTTAAAAATATAGTGAAGAACTAGGATGAGTTAGATGAATAGGAACCATAAGCAGGACATATTATGTGAGAAAAATCTATTTTCAATAAAAGGGAAAATGTAAAGAAGAACAACAAATGAACAAACAAAAAATTAAACTGAAAGGGATTTAACAAAAGAAAAAGAAAACAAAACATTCTTGCCATCAGGGAAAAGGCAAATCAAAGCTACTTTGAGATTTCCTCTTACTCCAGTAAGAATGGGTGTGATAAAACAAACAAACAAGCAAGCAAGCAAAAACAAAGGACAACAGATGTGGGGTGGGGAAAGAGGAAATTTCTTATTCAACATCAAAAGTACAAACTGGTTCCACCACTAGGAAAATTGGTGTTGAAGTGCCCTCAAAATGCTAGAAGCAGATTTGTCAACTGAGTTCAGCTATCCCACTCCTGCCTTAGAAATTCAGCCCATCCCCAGCCATTGCTGCTCTATTCACAACAGCAGATGGAAATGATCTGTTTATCTGTGATGAATGGACAATAAAAATGTTCACAATGGCAATGTATTCAGTCATAAAAAAAGTGGAATCTGTAGAAAATTGATGGGCAGAGTAACAATCATTTTGAATGAGATAATCCAGACAAAGACCACACGATCCCTCCCATACGTAAATGTTTTATTTTATGTTCATGATGATTGCTCTCTTTGCATGCATCAAATGTGTACCAGTACTGTTGCCTGATGCCCACAGAGGTCAGAAGAGGGTGTCAGGTCCCCTGGAACTGGAGTTAGGTGTGGTTGTGAGCTGTTATGTGGGTGCTAAGCTCAAACTGGAGGACCTGCAAGAGCAACAACTGCTCTTAAACACTGAGCCATCTTGCTAGCCCAATAATTAGCTCTTAGGGCATGTTCATTGTGATTGATGACCAGATTTCATAAAAACATTTTTACCCTAGTATATTGTGTCACATTGATCATATTGTTCTGTAGTGACAGAACGTATGAAAGTATCTCTTACATTGAAAGAGACTGTTTTTTATCAGAACTCACAGCAAAGTTAATAATACACTTCAAGATGACTTAAGACTTACATATTTAACTCATATTCTACTGTTTTAAGTTTAGGCTTTTAGATAACACAGGAATAACCAACTTTTACCTATGCTTTGGATTTCCCATGCAATCAGTTTTTACAACCTAAGCTTTAATCTTAAGTTATATACTCTATGTCTCTGAGATAGAGTAATGTATGGGTTTATGTATGTGTTGTGGTAATTACTTGCTAAAAGCAATCAATAGTTTCAAAGAAATACTCAACCAACATTCCCCCATAAATGTTGAAGCAATAGATGTAGCATCCTGTGCTTGCTATTTTGAAAGTTCAGTACATTAGTAAAATGACTTCTCCCCTTGTAAAAGTCTATTAAAGATTTCTACAAAGAATCCTGGTCACTCTTTGCCCCAGTCATGGATGGCTATCACCATTTCAGTGAAGACAGAGAAAAGCCCTTTGATTTTGCAACAACAGGGGAGACTATAAATAGATCAGCAGCACAAACTACAGAGAGATGGAAGATATATCGAGATGTAGAGAAATAATGTTTGGTCAAATTAGTCCTAGAGGAAGTCCTTTGCTTTATTCTTTATTTATTTATTTTACTTATTTAAAATTTCCACCTCTCTCTCATCCATGCTTCCCTCCCATCCCCCATTCTCCCTCCCCGTCACTCTTCAGTCTTAAGAGAAGTCAAAAAGCCCTGCCTTGTGGAAAGTCCAAGCCCCCACAGGAAGGTGTGCATCCAAACCTAGACTCCCAGCCAACATGCAATAGAATCAAAATTCAGTGCATTATCATTTGGCTTCTCAGTCCTCCTCATTGTCAGTCACATTCAGAGTCTGGTGTGATCTAAATGCTCATTCAGACCCAGTTCAGCTGGCCTTGGTGAGCTTCATCGTAATTACATCAGTCCCACCGGGTCTCAAAAAAGAGGAATATGGTATGTACTCACTCATAAGTGGATTCTCAGCCATAAACAAAGGACATTGAGCCACTTTGGGGTTGGCTAGAATCTTGGCTCTGAGGGGTTCCCAGGTGTCCAAGGGGATTTCCCTAACTAGGTCCGTGGGCAGCAGAGGAGATGGTGCCTGAACTGTGCCTTCTCCATAGACACACTGATGACTATCTTGCATATCACTATAGAACCTTCATCTGACGAGGGATGGAGATAGAGAGCAGAGACCCACATTGGAGCACAGGACTGAGCTCCCAAAGCCCAGATGTTTTATTCTTTAACATAAAATCGATACATTTTAGAGTTCTATTAGGTTGCTTTTATTCTTCTTCAAATTAAAAAAAATACATTTTATATTAAAGTTTTCACAAGGAGATAAAGAATAAGAAACACGACTCTACACTATTCATCTCCTTGTCATTACCATTTTAAAAATTCTTATTTGTATTTTGTGAATATAATTACATAACTAATGCGATTACACAATGCAGATTCCTTCACATTCACCTCCTTGCTTCTCCCACCCTCTTTAATCGTACTTTTCTTCCCGGGACAGTTCTAGCTCATTTTGTGTAGTGTCTGTCTTCTGTCTGTCTGTCTGTCTGTCTGTCTGTCTGTCTACATCTGTGTCTCTCTCTCTCACGCACGCTGTACATACAAACATATATTCATACTAATTTATTGTTATATAGGATCTAAGACTCACTAATCTGATAAAATCTGTGATATTGTATGAAATAAAGACCAGTGTGGATTGAGTTTAACAAAGTATGGAGATGGTCTTTTTTATAGGTCTTCTTTTGATTAGTCAAGCTGCAGGTATAGCCAAGATATCAAGATACTTACTAAAGTGGGTTTTTGTGCATGTTTCAAAATCAGGTACCACCTATAAGCAACATATAGATACAGAACGATGTCCACGGGCCAAATATGTCCAAGGTCAAAAATGGTTTGGGAGTTGTCTTAATTACTTTTCTATTGCCCCAATAAATACCATGACCAAGGCAACTTGAAGAAGAGTGTTATGGAAGCTTTCACTCAGCTGAGGGGGTTAGTGTCTATGACCATCATGTTGAGGACAACAACAGGCAGGCATGGTCCTGGAGCATTTGCTAAGAACTTACTTCCTTATCTACAAGAGGAGGCAGAGAAAAAAGAGAAATAGACTTTAACAGTTTTGAAACCTTGACGCCCAAACCCAGTGATACATCTCTTCCAACAAAGCCACACTTCCTAATCCTTCCCAAACAGTTCCACCAACTGGGGACCAATAATTCACATATGTAAGTTTCTGGGGGGGTATGTTCATTCACTACAGAAGCTATGTATACTGATGTATTTTAAGGTCTTCTGTCTGAACTATCAAAAATATTTTTCTAAATTTCTTGTTAAATTTTTCAAGACTATCAACTGAGTAAAATGACAATTCAACTAGCCCATGTCAATTAAAGAGACATCAATGTTGATATGAACATATTTAGTTGAATTATCAGTTTTGAAAGAAGCTCTTAATATTTTTGTTGTCAGTTATGTATGGAAAAAAGAGACTTTCTACTGCAGTTAAATGGTTTTGCTATATTGAAGGACTTTGTATATTGCTATTTACACCAAAAATTTACCATTATACATCTAATATTTAAATGCACATTAGCATAACAATCACATAAGTAATATGTGAAGTATTAGATGGACCAAAATAATGTGAAATGACTAGGTTAAAAAGAGTAAAAAAAGCTAAACATGAGGTTAAAAGTGGCAGAGAAAAAGTAACTGTCAATCTCAACAAACATTTAAGAGGAGTCTAGAAGATGGCTAACTCAGGAAAATGCTTGTCCTCAAAGTGTAGTGACCTAATGTAAAAACCCTTCTGTGGTAGCCTACACTATGATCCCTCATGATGAAGAAGGAAGGCAAAGATAGATTTCTGGAACTCTACTATACAGGAAGTCCTGGTCTTAAATAAAAGCTGGGAGGCCCCGAGGAATGACATCCCAGGTGTTGTCCTTGGGTTTCCACATGCACGTTTAATACACATACATATGCATTCACACACTTGTGCAAACAGATACAAACAAAATTAAAATAGAAAGAATGTTAAAAAACAATATAAGCCAATCTCTATTCTCAAGTAGCTGGATTAAAATATATGGATATATCTTTAGTAATAATTTACAAAAATTGTTGAAAAGTAAGCAAACATTTCTGTGACTGATTATAAACTATATAGAGCAAATGAAACAAAAATATTTTTGTATAGATTAAGTAAGGCTTATTAATTTTTTAGTGAAATGCTTTAAAAAAAATATACAGGTAATTCAAATTATGAAAACTTTATAAATTCTATAAATACAATAGATTGTTTTGACTGATTCAGGTCCCCAAATAGACATAGAATCCTTACACATACATATTTTTGATACTACTAGTTCTGGCAGATTAACCAATGTCTAATTTTTCTAGATTCCAGTGTCGTTAGTGGAATATAAAGGGTTTAAGGTTCTTTTCCTATTTATTATTCTAATATTAGGAAATATTTCAAGAACCTTCTAAACTTCTCTATTTTTAAAATATACAATATAAACTTTCCAACAAACAAACGAAGAGAAATGTTTTTGGTGATTTGTGGCAAACGGCATTTATGATAATAGCACAATACTTATATCCACAAAGACAAGTCTTCTCATGGGTTTATAGTTAGCACACACAAAATTGATTATATTATTTTAGATTTTATTAACCCTACCTTATCATTAATGAAAGTGGGAGGAAACCCTAGAGGCTACTGCTAGATTAAGATGTACAATTATGTATACCCATACATCAAAGCATAACATTTATTGTCAAATTATATAAAATTTGAAATGCATCCCCCTTTAGATTATTTATTAGTGTTTTGTTAAAAGGAATGGGGAATGGGTTTCCTCTTAAATATTAGCTTGGATACTAAAGCTTTGTTATGTGCTATGAGGTTTTCAATAGAAAATGAATTATGTTGCAGTTTACCATAAAGCTTATGGGTACTGCAAAGGCCCCATAGCCTCAGTGTATTCCATCAAGAAGGCATATTCATTCATTAGAGTGGTGTCACTATCCCTACCAAGATAGTGATGCATGGGCTCCTGGTAGATGTATGGCTGCTACAGGTCAGACCAGTGTAATATTTTACAAACCTCCAGTACACAGTGATTTCATTCATTTAATTTCATTTCCTCGTTGCAACCTATCATGAATTCTCTAAAAGACTTGTAGGGTTTCACATATTCTATCTCTAAATATATTTTAGCTGTCCAAGTATCCAACTGTTTAAATTGGTGAGACTACATAGTTCTTCAATTTCACATTCTCACTTCTTATCCAGCTATCTTAGGGTTCAGCAAAAATAATTAGTGATAATGCTTTCAATTTAATTAGTATATTACATACACTGTAATTATTAGCGGGAAATGTTATATTAATAATGTAAAGTTATCTTGATAAATTACCTTGCTGTCATTATCAATTTCCCAAGCTACACTCCTTTTGATAACCCTCTCCCTATGGTCCTTCCGGTAATTTCTCTTTGCCTGATAAACATGATGATTAAATAGCACACAGAGTAAACCTTTGATACTTTTTAAATTAAATCCATCCTCTAAGGGCTGTGTCTGATTTCAACTAAATGTGTCAGTTAATCAGATAAAAAATTATCAGTAACTCAAAGAAACAGCAGCCTTAGGCTTCATCAGTGCCAGGAACCTGAACAAAATGAGACTTGTTCAGACAATATCGCATTATGTGCAAGGTTACTATATGCTAGAACTAAACAAGAGCTGCCTCCCAATGAAGCAATGTCTGAAAATGTTACGTTCAACATCTAAATTACCTTTTACATTTTTAAGGAAATATGTTATATAGAAAACTAAATAATTTTATCCATATACATTAAACACACACATAACAAATTATATAATATTCAATATAAAAAAATTTGAATATAAGAATTCTTAAAAGGGCCTTCTCAGTGAGATTTCCATGTATAAAAATTCAGATCAATGTTTCTCACACTGGGCTGTTTCCACACTTACGCATAGACTGGTACTCTGTGATTATTGATAAAAAATACATATGAATTCAAGGTCATGTATCTGCACCATTCTTCCTACTACCTCAAACGAACCATATACAATTTCATCAGTTTTCTTTCATATCTGAGATAGACAATAACTACAGCAAAACTTTAAATTAATTAAGATTGTTTTTACCCGGAAACAATGAACAATGAATCATTTGCAGTATTACCAGATAAAACAATTCCCATTATCAAAGTCTTGTCTATTTTAATAAAAGGATTGAAAAGCCCCTACTCTAATTCCAGATTCTGAAAAACCCTTAAACTTTCAGAGACAATTTTCGAAGCATCCTCAGATTCCTAAATTAAGATTGGCTTTAACTATAAAAGACAGTTATTTTATAAACTGATATATCAGTTTTTACTGCAAGGAACTAACTAAATCTGAAAAGAATAGAAAATATCTTTGAAAGACATAATGGGCAAAAAGCTATAAACAATCAATTTATAAAGTAGAACAGAAATCCTAAACCCTCTGACAAAGGAAGTTTTCAAATTAATACCCCCACCATCTTTAATTCCTGCTCCCACTTTGGCATCGAGAAAACTTCAGCTGTGACAAGATTCTCAATCCTCTCTACCAAGTAGCTACATGCAGTAGGACCAATCCCAGAGAGAGAATCCTGCACTCTATTAGCACTGGAAAAACAGGCTCCCCAACACCAGTTACTCACTGTCAAGAAAACAAAGTGACTCATCATGTTTCTTCACATTTGTGAACACGGGATGACTGCATTTTAAGGTTTGATCCCTTTGTCACACACTGACAGCATAAACATCGACTCACTGATGTCATTGTTTAATCGAGAGGTCTGTGAGAGAAAGCGGTATGCTTTTCTTTACTGTTCTGAACAAGATTCTTTTTTAGGATTTACTTTGTGAAATGGTGATCTACTAAAAACTAACCTTGATTAAAGCTTAGATTAACAATTCACTAAGACTTCTATAAATGAGGAGTTCATCAAAGAGTAACTTAAAACTATTTTTGGGTATTGGTATGAAAATCAAACTAGTCAGAAGTGGGTGCCACTAGCAATCTCCTAGATTTCTGGTATTCTCTTAGCAACATGGGTTTTAAGATTAATGGCCTCTTTGATGCATACCTCATAGTATCAAGTCTTTATCTTCACAAACCGCAATTGTACATAAGCTTAGCATGTTAATATATTACCCAAATAAAAGTACCATGACTTGTCAGATTTACAAGTTATCACTAAAAGAAACATTTTAAAAGTTCTTTTTAAAGTAATAAAAATATTTCAATTTTTAAATCTAATAACAACATTAAGTCTGTCCTTTCAAATTAGTCATGGGGCAATACGAGATGGTTCAATGGTTAAAAGCACCTGCTGCTTTTGCTGAGGACTGTTGTTAAAAAAACACTTTCTGGTTCCTGGCTGCTCAGCCCCGAAATAATCACACAGAAACTATATTATTTAAATCATTGCTTGGCCCATTAGTTCTAGCTTCTTGTCTGGCTAACTGTGGCATATTAATTTAACCATTTCTATTAATCTGTTATCACCCACGATGCAGAGGCTTACTGGCAAAGCGTTTACCGTATCTGTCTCTGGCAGCAGCTCATTGGCTTCTTCTTGACTCTCCACCTTCTTCCTCCCAGCACATTCAATTTAGTTTTCTCCACCTAGTTAGATTCTGTCCTACTATAGGTTCAAAAAGCAGTTTCTTTATTCATTAATGTTAATCACATACAGAGGGAAATCCCACACTCACCTCCCTTTTCTGTTTAAATAAATAAGGTTTTAACTTTAACATAAAATTACATATACAGAGTGTGATTCCTCCTTGTGGACTATTATGTTGACTAGTCAAAGATGTCTTACATTTGTTGTATGCCTTATTTGCTTAATTATAAAAAGTGTGTTGCATCTGTTTTACCTTGCCTACCTAAAAAAAAGCACCTGATTGGTCTTAATAAAAACGCTTTACCAGTCAATAGCTAGGTAGCAAAGTGATAGGTGGGGATGGTATACAGAAAGACTAAGTAGTAGGAGAAATCTAGACTGAGAAGAATAAAGAGAACAAGGAAGAAAAACAGGGACATACCGGCCAAACAGCTGCAACCACTAGTCAGACACAAGGTAACAGTAGAAGAAAGACATACAGAAAGATAAAGCTGGAGGCAAACAGATAAAGAAGAAACAGGGTTTAAGTTATAAGAGCTAAGAATGCGTATAAGATAAAGTTGAGCATTTTAACCTCTATTTAAGTCTCCATGTCAAGATTTGGGAACTGGCTGGTGGACCAAAAGAAAGCCTGGTACTGATTCCTGCTAATTTATCACTATAGATTATCTATGGACATCAGCTATCCCACAGCAAATCTAATTCTTCCCATTTATATAAATCACTTTAATTTATATTACCCTTTTTGCTCCCACCAAATTCAATGCCTTCACCAGTCTGTGATCAGGATGAAGGAAGTGTCTTTTGCCCCACCTTTCACTCCCCTGTTGTTAAGGGGCAAAAATGTTTGGATATAATACACTGAGTTCATGAAGTCCTATCATTCACATTACCTCACCCAATGTACTCCAAATGGAACCTGTGGTTAACCAGCCTTTTATTGCATCATTGTTCTATCTGGACAATGACCATGAGCTGATGACTTTGAGGCTCACACTCAAGATTTCTGTTTCTCCCACATCAGGACCCATAAACGTCCTTACATCACTATCTTCCATCAAATGAGTTGTCAACCATATAAAACACTGGGAACTACTAATGAGCTTAAGAAATAGGCACTAGTTTGAAAAATATTTATTATGTCAAACAAAGTTTCATAAACAAAGAGATAAAAGTGACAGAGAGAGGAAATCTACTGGCAGAAAAAAGGGAATGAAGCAAGTCTAGCTGAGGACTATAATGCTACAATTCAGGACCAGAGATATTTCAGTTGCTAAATTTCTAAAAATATGAGCTCATAATCTCAATGACACCCACACAACACACAATTTTTTTTTTTAAAAAAAAGCTTATAATGACTACCACTGAAAAAAAGTACAAGAGTATTTTTGGAAAATCAACTTTATAAAACCTCCATTGAAAATACGTAAGCCCAGAAGCAAAGCCCTTTTGCAGAGGGCACCCAAACTTAAAAAAAAAGAGCCCTTGGCTAAAAAGAAGACTATTTGATAATTATCTCCTTACTCAGCCTAAATCACTAGGCTCACTGGTGCTTTTTCAACTGTATGTCCAGTCTTTGTCCTAATTCTGCACTTCACTTAGCAACAAAGTCTGAGAGTCCTGTGGCTCCTTCTACTCCACTGGGGAAGGGAGCATAGCAGAAGAGAATAGCTGAATTGTTAGGCTATAAAAAGAGAGGTTTGTGGTAGACTCAATGTAAGGATACAAGACATGCAAATATGCTATACCACTCAATGTAACACAAAATCCCTTGAGTCTACTTGACCAAAAAAGGAACAATTACCAACTACGTTGCTTTCAAGCCATATATGTGACCACACAGAGTCACACAGTGATAGCAATCTGTTGTAGCAACATCTCATTTTCTTTACGTCTGGATTATACAAAAGAATATATTCTTGTAATATTTATAGTTGCTTCTTCATTCAAGCTATTTTATTCCAGAATTTACTCCTCTCTGAGATAGCCTCCTGAGACATGCATCTCATTTCCATGAAGGTCCCAGAGAGACATAAGCACATACAGTATTTACTTCAGTATGATATCAACAACATATTGCAGAAACCAGTTCATCTAATAATAATAGAAAAACGTTGAGCCATCTTTCCATTTTGGAAAAATATATCTGGAAGAATGTGAATTCTGACTCAAAGTCATTGCTTAAACACATTGTGCTATCTCAGCTTGCTTAGAAAATTTAAAGACACGTGCATTACATGTTCAAGAGGGGGGAAAATGAAGACTTATAAAAGGCTGTCAAAACATGACAATAGGCAAGAGAAAGTTAATGCACATATTCATGTAAAGTATCTCAGAGTAAAGTAAGTGATTAGCTGGCTAAGTAGGTTGGTCATCAGGGTAGAGACTAGACTTACAGATAAAGAAACAAAGGCAGACCATTTAAGTAGTTTTCTAGGGCAAATTCAACTACTTTTCCAGGGTAATTTTCAATGCGACTTGTCATGATCAACATCAAATATATGATCATAGTAAGTTTTTCTAGAAAAATGGGCAATGTGTGGATGTCTGTACATACATGCATAAGTGTTGCAGGAGGTTTTCCGCCCCTCCAACCCAATAGCTGCTGAGATACCAGCCCATTGGAAGTGGTTTCTCTCTCCATTCTTAAAGCCTCTATTTCCTTCCGCGCTCTCTCTCTCTGGACTTCCTGCTGGTCTGGTGACTAGACTCTTTCTCTAGTTGTGCAGAGAGCTGTTGTCCCGGGATGTAGTCCTGTCAGTTTCCCTCTTTAAATAAATACTACTATAATTTTAATCCCAAACTGGTGTGGCATTGTTAAGTGGTTTACGCCTTTACATAAGTCTATAAAAATATATATGCCTATTCACATATACTATACATATAGATATATAAAGTGATTTGCTATAATGCACTGGCTTACATGATAATATCATCTCAAAAGCCAAAACCGAGCGGGCAGATAAAAAGCTAAAAAATGCCATCCCCAATATTATTGCTACAATTCACACAACATATTTTGCTAATGTTATAGCAAAAAAATCCCTTAAAGGATTTTATGCTAGAAATTTACAAATGGCTCTTCCAATGGAGGAACTGCATATATATGGCTAATAATAATAAAAAAATATTATTATGGAGCATAATAAGGCTCCTTGTAAGCAGCTTATAAAACTTGCAAGTAGATCCAATCAAAAGCGGATCTACATGATAACACCACCACCTTTCTAGGGCAAGGTGGAAAAGCCCTTGCAATGCATTATGAAAAAACCCACCTATATATATTTAAATTCGAGGATATGTTTATGCTTTTTCCACAGAAAGAAAATAAAAGCTGGGCCTGATGTCGAGGTGCTGCTTTCAGGACACAGAGGAGTTCCTGAGAGGCGATTGCAGAGAGGTCCTTAGTCTGGCTTTCCTGCCCCCAAGGAGAGTGTCCCTGATAACAAACCTGCTGCTCCACTCTACAGGATGTCAATCCTGCCTCCTGAGTCCAGGAGTCCCGGCTGGGACAATGCCAGGATGTGCTTCAGATAGCTGAATCCAGCTCACCTCACCCAGGAATCCCACCGGCCCTGAAGCACAAGTGCTAAACTGCTTCTGCAGCTTGAACTCTGGTCTGCTTTGGAGCTGAGATGCAGACTGACATCAGACTGTTTTAATCTTTGAACTGGGAGCTCGTACAATTAAAATACTAACCTCTTCACTTAAGATGGGGAAAGATTGGGGTTCCTGTGACTGTTGCTCAGAGTCTGGAAATGGTGGTATGTGACAACAATGTATGTCATTGTCTCTTACTGCAAATTGATCTATTGATATTTGTAACTGCTTATAGATGTTGGGAAAGGTTTGACACATGCTGTAAAGTGTTTGGAGTTTTAATGCATATATTTAAGAATTTTTAGATTTTGATCCCTTTTTCACCTCCTAATTGATGGCAGGCAAGCACACGTAACTTTTTTTGTGGAGTAGGCATTTAGGAAGAAGGACATGCCATGGGCCAGACTAAAGGTGAATACTGGGTTTTGGAAAATTTACCCTTTCTTGTCTGGAGATGGAGTTATTGGTGCCAAAATTATATCATA
>CAWTZC010000106.1:0-71673 GCA_963919715.1 Microtus obscurus | reverse complement strand
GAAATCGTGTCTATGTGCATCAGGAGATGAACTGTGTAGAATCCACGTCGCCTCCAACTATCTAGTAAGAGACTGGTAAGGAGAGGATCAGAGACTCACAGCTGACTGGTGCTGATGAAGTACAGTGGGTGGAGAAGTGAGTAGTTTGATGCTTGTAACACTGAAGATGTGATTTTGTCCTGGGAAAGAAAGGGAAGGACAAGGTTATCGGTATAAGACCACATCTTCCTGGTCTTCAGTGAAAAAACAACATCCCCATCTGAAATTAGTCATTTTGGATGAATATGCAGAGAACTGAAAGTATGACAACAAGTACCTTGGCCATGTCACTAACTTCTCTCCATATGTCTCCCCCTTTGTTCTTTTCCCTTATCATCCAGGGCATTCATTGATCTCTTCCGGTTCAGTGCTGATTTTCCCTTTCTCACTTGTGCCCCTTCTCATCATCCCATCACTCAGGTACCTACAGTGTCAGTACGGACACACTCAGCATCACAGCAACATCCTCATCATCCTGGGATTCAGGGAGGTTCCTTCTGATTCTACTGTGAGTCGTTTTACCACATCTTCTGCAGCCTGCATCACTCTCTTCCCAAAGGCAAAGAGGGGGGACATCTGCCCTGTTGCTATGTTCCTGTTTGGGAATCTGCCTATTCACATGTGCCACTTAGAGGCTCGGGTTCAGTCCAGCCCAGAGGGGGAACAGAAAGTGAATGTCTGTGCAAAGCATGGAAGAAACTCCAGCTCTTCTGTGAGGGGGACATGGTGGCCATCTGCTGGCTTTGTGAGAGATCTCACACCGTTCACCAAACAGCTCTCATTAAGGTTCCCCTAAGTCAAGGTGGAAGTGGGAGGGTGTCACAGCGCACACAGTAACGATGGGGTCTCCCTTTGTAGATTTTTTTTTAATGTTCATGTCAGGTTCATTCATAGGATTTAATTCAGTATCCTAACTCTCAACAGTGGAGCTACTAAATGAATGGCATACGGCAGTGACTGGGAGTGTCTGTGTGGCCTGTGTAGTGTCACATGACTCAATTCCAGACTCTGACTGCTGATGAATTTGAGGGTATAGAGGTCTACAGAGGGTTCCCGGACACCACTACATAATAAATTCCTCAAAAAAAAAATTGCAGTGCAGGTTGTGGACTTGTGATGCATTATATATTTATAGAAAAAAAAAGGAAAGCTACATTTCCTCGATTTCTGATGCCAGAATCACAGTGACAGGTGTGTACTTGCTTGGAATGACTACGGGATTTCTGTGTCTGTGTTATGGGGTGTATGTTAAATACAAGAATGGATTGAACTGAATAGAAATTTACTTCTTTTATGTACATAATCATGACAAATATTAAAAGAACAGTCTTAACCTCCTGTCTTTCCAGAAGTGTTTCTTGGTTTAGCTTAGCAGCTGTCCTACTAAGCACACGCTTGACTCTGCTACAATTCCTCTCCCACAGGGGATGCTCCAGGCTGCCCTGGAGATACAGATGGCTAATCAGAAAAGATGTACCACTGGGAAGGCACTTCAAAAGGAGAGAACTTTCTGGGAGGCAGAGTGGACCTCCCCTAGGGAGTTAGCCTGATGCCTGGGAGGGACCTGGGCAAAGCTCCCTGGCTCTTCATTCCCTGGAGGCTATAGGACAAGAGGCCTTGATTATTAATCTCTGCCTGTTTTCTTGGACCTGGGGATGCACGTCATCACAGATGAGACTGTCTGTGTGAGGAGCTGACATCATGATGGGGGCCTGGTGAGAATGGCACTGAGTCCTGGGATTCACTATTGTGGTTCTTTCTAAAACTGTGATCATTGGGAAGATGCTTTGAACTGTAACTTCAGTTTTTTCTTGATTCTTCTCTCAGGGGTTCAGAGTGTCAGAGCCATTTCCCCCAAAAAATCATTATAGGAACCATCGCCCTGAGGAGTTTCAAAGCTCCACACCCTAACATTTTTGTTTTATTGGCAGAGCCTACCCCACACCCAATTATCTGTTAATACTATCTGTTAGAGGAACCCCTCCACATCCAAACTATCTAGAGAATGGTGTCACTTGTACTTCCTGACCAGGAATCATATCTACCATCATTCCCCTCACCTGGTACCTTGGACCACGCTACAAATCCTTCCTGCTCTAGTCATGCCCCTGCTCCCCCAAATTCCTCATCCTATATCTGTAACCATACTCTAATACGGAGGCTTCACATTCTTGGCCTTCTTCCTCTTTCCAGCCATTGTCTTTCAGATAGTGCCTCTTCGAAACCTGATACTATCACCAGCCAGGTTACAATCCCTAACTCACTGACCTGCCAGTCGGTCTCCAGATCAGATAACAGGCGGGAATAGGAGTCAAGGACAGCTGTGTGAAAACTACCACAGCCTTGCATCCCAATTTGCCTCAAGTGACTTTGGTAAAGGTGTTTGGGATGTCATAACAACAGTGAAAAGAGACTGCTTCCCAGAACTCCCTTACCTACTCAAGCTCATTCCCCATAACTCCCTATCAGAACGTGATTACTGTCTCTCAGTCCCATTAGACAGTCTGAATAACTCTCCATTTTCTTATCCCTGAAAAACAAATACATATAAAAATATTCAGAAGGAGTTGAAAGACTGCGGGAAATCCTGACTCCAAGAAGAATGAGGTGGGGAAGTATGAAAGAGAAGAAAGACATTCTGACACCCTTGCAGGGTCTCAAACTGAGCTGGAGAAGCAGAGGGAGTCAGTGAGAGACCTCATCTCAGTTCTGCATCGTTGCAGTGCTCAGCCATAGAGATGCTGCAGGTAAACTACTATCCACCATCTAAGTCAGACACCTGAAGCCATTCCCCTCCCCCTGTGCTGCTGTATCTCCCTGTGGAGTCTCTCTGCTCTCCCAGAACTCTTTCCTGCATCAATCTCAGAGACTGGGAAGTTATTGCTCACATGGAATGCAAAAGGAAATTAGTATGTTTTTAAATACAGTATAGTAGCAGAACCTTGAGAGATCTGTTGCTTCATGATAGGATATTAATATCCTACTGCAATGTGAGCATGCATAAATATTTCAACATAATTTGTCATTTCACCTGAATTTGATGTTTGGAGAGTTTCAACCCCTCTGCCTCTGATTCAGTGATGTGGTCAGTGGGGGGGTTCCCCCAAGATCTCAGGGGTTTTCCTCCTCTGTTTTCGATTGCAGAGTTGAAAGTCTTTTCTCTATCCATACAAGTATATTTTTGTGTTTTTTTATCACTATTGCATTCTTAAATACTTTACCAAAGCATATTCTGTAATACATATTTCTGTAGTAATTTGTCTCTTTCATATCAGTTGTGAATTTTATCACTTAGTAGTTCTGTAATTTATCATAACCTTTAATTTATTGGTTTCCATTGTATTGATTTAATTTTTATTACATCACTCATTTATAACCTATAGTAAATAGAATTCATATTTCCTAAACTAAGTGAGTTAACTTAGTATAACTGCAACCAACATACTCTAAAGTCTGAAATAATCCCACAAACTGTCTTAATTACAAACTGCTTGTCACCAGCTTAGCTTCTTATAAATACTCTTAATATTAAATTAACCAACTCCTATGTTTACATTTTACCACAAACTCATGGTTTCTATATGGTTCCACGCTGTCACCTTTGCAGCTCATGTCATCTCCCTGATTCCACCTTCTTTTCTCCTCTATCTCTGCTTAGAATTCCCACCTTCCCTATTCTGCACTGCCATACCCAAAGCAGTTTCTTTTTTAACCAATGGTATTAAAAATATACTCACAGCATAGAGAGGGGAATCCCATATCAGAAAGAGAAAAAAAAGACCAAGTATTTAGTTGAATTTAATCAACAATCTTCTTCATTACAACACATTAAATTGTGTCTAAATACTAAACTAATGTAGAAATCAGCTTCTGAGACATGTAAGTTTTAAGTTAGTGATGAGAGCTAACATGGAGCATGAATAGAGTCCCTCTCTCCACATGTGTAGTTTACACAAATAAATCCTATGTAAGCTTTTAAATGATGATTTACTCATCTTTGTTCTTTAAAGTTTTGTAGTACAAGACAGAAAGTAGTCTATTAGTTTACATATAATCAAGTAAAGATCCATGTATGGTGTGCATATCATACTTAGAAATTTGTGTCGCTTATTCTCTTTTACTTTGTCTTACCCAGTACCTGTACCGATTTACAAATTCAGTACATGCTATTAACTATGTTTTTTTTCTTTTTCCCTAGTGTGAGTTGCGTTGTTAACAAGGTATGTTTGGGCAGACAGAGATGAACAGTCCTATTGTCTGTTGAGAATGATTTCGTATTCAGCTGAATATATGTCTCATAGGCTTGGAGGAATTCAGACAAATCTTATTCTAAGTTCCAATAAGAAGGGGGAGGAGGTGGGGAAAGGAAGTCTATACTGTTTTGTGTCTACTGGGGACAGATTTGATTCTCCTTTAGAGGTCTGTATAGGGGAGTCACCAGAGTCAGGCTCAGCAGTGGGAAGGGGCAAAGTGGAGCCACGGGAGCTTTCAGACTCCTTGTGGTTCCATCATTCTGTTCGTGTTCTATGCTTGTGTCTCGCTCTGTCTGCAGCTCCCGCGGGTACTTGATTCACAGATTCATCCTAATAGGTTATACTTCCTTTCTTCTACTCACGATTCTATACTAAAAATTCCTGTGGATCTGTTATTTCTCATGTGATAGAAAAGTGAGCACAACTGCTCCATGTGAAAGATACCTTCAGGAAACTGGAAAGCTGTGAACTTGAGTGTAAGAAGTCACACCCAGGCTGTCGGCAGCAAACTCATGTTCTTCTGTCCAAAGTCCTAATCTCCAAAAATACCACCAAGAGACAAAATTTGATGCAAAAAGAAAAAGGGGAGAGGGTATGGTGGCCAGCAAAAAGAGGGGGGCTTGGATAATTCCAAACCTGCACTCATAGCTACAGACCCAAGCCCTCCAAAATAAAATCGTTACACAATTGGGGTTGGCTCCAAGCAGTAAGAAGTTGTAGTATTGTTTCTCAGCATGAGGACATCTACTTTTGTTTGTCCCTTTCTGATTGTCGTTGCCCTGTGGGGTCAGGTGTTGCTGGGCTCTGATTGGCTTCTCCCTTTGGCTGGGACTGAGGCCAGACTCTAAGGTCAGGCTACAACTAAGGACAGGTAAGGGACAGGCAGATACATCTTACTGACTGACTGGGACTGCCTCGTGCTGAGGTCTAGATCTTCAGTGTCAGTATTAGTTTGACATTTCAAGTCTTCTTTTCAAAAACTGTCATCTCTTAAAAAGGAACCTGGAGAGGGAGAAGCTGGCCAAGAGTGTCCAGACTGACGAAAGTGTTTGAAGTCCTGGCCTTCTCCAGTGGGTTCTCCACACTCCATGACTCTATTACCCAGGAGCACCTTCTATGCCCTGACTTTAGTTTGCCCTGGAAAACACAAATTTACTTATTTATCTATTCATTTATTTATTATTTGTTTCTTTTTGTCTCTCTGTCTGTTTGGTTGTTGGTCTGTTTTGCTGTTGTTGTTTTTGTTTTCTGGCACAATTTCTCTGTGTAGACTTAACGGACATGGAACTCACTCTATAGTCCAGGCTAGCCTTGATGTCGAGATCTACCTGCCTCTGCATACCAAATAAAGGGAATAAAGGCTTCTGTCTCCATGCCCATCCATCATAAGATTTTTTAGCCACCGAAGTTTGATTTGTTTTGAAATTTACTAATTCATCATTTCTTAAGAGTCTAGAAGAAAAGGATACAAACTCAGGGAGCAAGTATTTGGTTGTACAGCTGAGGAGCTCTTCTCCAGGAGAAGTAAGACTTCCCGACATCACATAGCAAGTAAGCAGGAGGGGTCATTAGTGTGTCTGTCACGTCTGCAGAGTTAGTATCTACTCGTTCTCCCTCTTCTCAGAATTCTCAGGAGAGCTCCAGGACCTCTATGGTTAGAAGGATAGGGAGTGATAGGGAGTCCGTGGTGGTTAGGGGTCACACTGTCTGAGAAGTGGAAGTCAATCTTTTGTCCCTAGGAGTCAGAATTTAAGTCTGAAACAGCCCAAAATCATCTCGAGAAAACAGAGAAAGATCTTCCTAACTCCGGATCTGAAGGGCAAACTTGAAGTGTTTCAAGGTGAGAGCAGCTACATTCTGTGGTTACCTGGGGGACTCTAGTGGTGGCTGGGCTTCACTGTCTGGATAGAGAGTGATGTCTCTGATCATGGGTTGAGAGAAACTGAGAAGAGCAGAAAGTGTGTCCCAGTGATGTCATCATATATAATGGACATCATCATTCATCCCGTCCTATGTCACAGTTTCCAGACCTTCCCCCACTCTGCAGAGCACATTGACTTTAATCTTCTGATTCCCTTGTTTGCATTTAATGCTGTGCATTTTCATCATTTCAGGGTTCCAGGAAATCCAGCGCCACTGGGGTAAGGGAGAAATCACACCATCAGCCTCTCTCATCTTCATGTCTTTCAGAGTTTCTCTACTAACACATTTTATGTTACTGCTCCCAATATGCACACCAATCTGCCTCTCCTTGACTTTAAAAAATGTCTCTACCAAATTTCCTCTCACTTTCTTCTCAGGCCACTGCTACTTTAATCACAAATAGGGCAGTACCTTGTTTCTCATGTGACTCTTAATTAATATGTCTCATTTTTCTGCAGTTCACGTGACCCTGTGTCAACTCAACAATGAAAACATTGTCATTACTGAAGACAAAAGACAAATACAACATAGAAGTGGTTATAAAAAAAAATTGCAAAAAAAGAAAAGAAATTTGCAAGTTTCTGAGTTCTATGATTTAGGTGTCCTGGGGTTTCCCTTCTTTCCACTCAGGGAAACATTACTGGGAAGTAGACGTGTCTAGATGTGATGCCTGGCTCCTGGGAATGAATGATGGAAACTGTGCTCAACCCCAGCTTCCTTCAATGAATCAACAGGGCGTCAAAGCCAAATATAATTCTGATGTTAACGAAGATGTAAATTATCAACCCAAATATGGCTATTGGGTTATAGGGATGATTAACAGGTCTGTATATAATGCCTTTGAAGAATGTTCTGTCACCCACAAGGCCAGTGTCTTGCTCCTCTCTCTGACACATCATCTCACTCGTGTTGGAGTTTTCCTGGACCGAGAAGCTTGCACTCTCTCATTTTATGATGTTTCCAACCATGGAGCTCTCATCTACAGATTCTGTGAACCGAACTTCCCTATTGTGGTTTATCCATATTTTAACCCTATGGGATGTTCAGAGCCATTAACAGTCTGTGGGCCACCCTCCTAAGCCCTCCCCTATATCTATATAGTGTCCCCATGTCTGATGTATCTCATATGTCTAAGCTCTGTGGGATCATTTTAACTTTTTTTCTGTCTTTGCTTGCAGGGAACTATCAACTGCCTTGGCCTAGCTGCCTTGAGAGGCATAAGTCATAGGTTTTTCATGTTAGAGCCCGTAGCTCCTGGGGTACACTGGGGCCTTCCTATTCCCAAGAGATGAATGCCCTCACTCAGGCATGAAACATTCAGGCTATATTGCATTCTCTGTTTGTTCCCCCTAATAGTCAAGGAAGCATGGAAATTTGACAGGGCAATTGGTATTAGACATTAATCTTGGGTACCCTGTATAACCTGCCATCTTCATTGTTTTCTGTAAAGCAAACTGCATTGATCCTGGCAATTGCCACTATGATCTGTTTCTGATAAAGGTATAAAAAGTCTGATTGCTCTCAATTAAATTGTCACAGCCCTTATCTTGCTGTGGTTCCTCATCCCGAGTCTGTTTCTGTTCCTTGCAGCCATATCAGGTGACCTTGCCCTAGTAAGTGAGCACTGGCACTCCCATTTGGTCTTTCTATTTTAATAACCTTCCCTTCTCAATACAAATCAGTATGGATTCTTTTCCTTGATTCAATTGCTTGTCTGTTTACAAGGCAATAATAATTCATCATTTCCCAAATTCCCAAAGACAATGTCTGTTCCTCACAAGGTGAGGTAAGACCTCTGCTAACCCACACTTCCTGTTTTGTGGTGCCACAGATGGAAGCCAGGGCCTTGTGCATGGTGAGGGAGGTGCTCTGCCCCCTGAGCCACTTGTCTCAGCTCTGCCAAGTCTCCACAACCCCATTCGTCTGAAACTCACAGATGACAGAAAGTACTGATATGGGATGTACTTCTGTATATGTGTGTGCAAAAGTGGGGGTGAGACTGAAAATGGGGATGGCTCGTTTCCCTGATACAGCATTTCTGTTTTTTAGATAATTCTCATGGATCTCATGCTGTCTTGGCATCAAAGTCCCCTATTATTGAGAATGGTCTCTAAGCTCCGATCTTCCTGCTGTCAGCTCCAAAGCAGTGGAATCCTGTAACATGAAGGGGCCTGTAACTTGTGGGGTACTGGCTATCTGTCCCACCCGATACCCCACAGCCAGCAATCCCCATAGCAAACAACACAGAGTCTGCATTAGGTTATAAACAGATTGGCCCATTATCTCAGGCTACTTATTAGCTCTTGTAGCTTATATTGACCCATTGTTCTTATCTATCGTAGCGATATGTCTCAGGACCGTTCTCAGCCGGGTAGATTACATCTTGCTTCTCAGAGGTCTGGACAGGAATCGGAGCAATGGACTTTCTCCTTCCCAGAATGCTTCTGTTCTCATTGCCCTGCCTCTACTACATGTCTGGCTGACCAGCCTATACTTCCTGCGTGGCCAATCAGCATTTATTTAAAACATGATTGACAGAATACAGAGAATCATCCCGCACCAGAATCCTGTGGTGGTTTGAATAAGAATGGCCTCCCTATGCCCATATCTTTGAATACTCGATTTCCAGTTATTGGGTCTGTTTGGGACAAATTGGAAAGTGTGGCAGTATTGGAGTACATGTGACATGGGTGTGAGTCTGAGATATCAATACATTCTGTGTATTCCCCGTGTCTCTCTGTCTCTGACTCAGGTTTATGTCTCAAGTGTGACCTCTCACCTCCTGCCCCAACACCATGTCCTTCCTGCCTGCTGCCATGCTCCCCACTGTGGTGGCCATGACCTCTAATCCTTTGAAACTGCAAGCCCCAAATCAAGCACTGTCCTTATAAGGTGCCTCAGTCGTGGCGTTTATCACAGAAACAGAAGAGTGACTAAGACAGACACATGCACAGTCATCACACCTGGGTGTGCACAGTGCTCAGGATCCCTTCCCAGGACTCTACCCTGCTAGGCGTGCACTGTGCCAACACAACTGCATCCCCAGCTCTACACACACGTTCAGCTTCTAATTCAGGGGGGACGCCTGAGGCAATAGCAACTATCTCTAATAGAAATTCTAACTCAAAGGAGACCTGCAGAGAAATTCTGGGGAGAGATTCCTAGAAGGGATGTAATGAATGCATCAGATCAGCACTTGGCAGAGGCCCTGCTCTGGGTAGCAACAGAACACCTAATCTGCAGGACACCCCTGGGCAGCTGGAGAGCCCCTGCAGCTTCCCTAGTTTCACTGCTGTGAGTGTGAAAAGTGTCTCTGCAAGGCTCTGCATGGGGCTCCTCCCCATCCTGTCCCTGCTGGGTGGGAATCTTGATTGTGAGCAGCTGCCTTGAACTGCAGCTTTTTCCCTGTTCTCATCCTGTATGTGCCAAGTCCAGCTCCAGAGGACACTGCAGTTCCCTGTCCCTCACCTTGAATTTCCTGCCCTTTGGGCCACACCTGCCACACAAAGCAAAACCCAGCCAGGAGCTCAGGTGCAAAAGGAGTCCATGGGGAGGGCTTTCTTTCCATCAGGGGCAGCTTTTGCAAAGGTCAGCATCTTTTAGGGTGATTGTAGCTCTGTAGCTCTGAGAGATGTCCCAAGTTCCTGGAAAGCAGAGCAGACCCAGGAGACTGGCTCCCTCTGGTGGTCAAACCTCAGATACCGATATGGTGGCTCCCCTTTGGTTGGTTGGTCCTTTGATTCTCTCTCAGTTTCAGCACTCTAAGTCTTAACTTTGATCAGGCTTAATGATCAAACAGGTCCTTGGGATATTTACTCTGGCTCCTCTTGCTCTTCTCCACAGATTTAGGCTCTCTTACTTTTTTCTGAAGGTGTGAGAGCAGTTTTAAAGGAGCAGAGTTTTAGAAATTTTGAAAAAAACTCTTTTCTCTGGTGAGTTTGATTTCCAACTGAGAAGGTGCTGGGAAGATGGACTGCTGGCTTCCTGCTGGTAACACTAGGAATGAGGGTTCAGGTGGAGGCATGGCCTGGAGAAAGACGGTGTCAAGATCCAGAGAGTTCAAGGCTTTTCTACAGATGGAGTTCCTTCAATTCTCTCCTAATGTAAATTTTGGACTACAACAAGAATCTCCTGTTGAAAAACTACCACTATTGTCTGTCCATGTCCTCCACCCCCACCTCATTAAAGTAGTAAAGTCAGAATGATGTTTGAAAAGAGTTTAAGGTTTCTTTATAACAATGTATTTACCCATGATTCTATGAGTTCAATCCCTTTGCTTCTTGAGAGCCAGGAAAGGACAGGGAGTGGGCGATCCCAGCTTCACCCGAGCTAATGTAGACACCAGAGGACTCAGGACAGGCCTTCTGTGTCCAGGCTGACTTGGAGGATTGTCGTGAGCCCATCCTCTTTCCCTTTGCTCTCCTGCTATTAATAGCTCTGGACCCCAATACCTGTACTGTAGTGTGTTTATCTCATGAATAAATACATGTCACAGGGCATTAATATCTGTGGATTGAAAAAAGAATGAGACTTCCTTAAGCTGTATAATTTTTTATTTTTATTGAGCGCTACATTTTTCTCTGCTCCCCCACTACCTCTCCCCCTCCTGTTCAACTTTCTCCCAAAGGTCCCCATTCTCCCTATTTATTCAGGGTATCTTGTCTTTTTCTACTTTCCATGTAGATTAGATCTATATATGTCTCTCTTAGGGTCCTCATTGTTGTCTAGGTTCACTGGGATTGTGATTTGTGGGCTGGTTTTCTTGTCTTTATATTTAAAAACCACTTATGAGTGAGTACATGTGATAATTGTCTTTCTCTGTCTGGGTTACCTCACTCAAAATGATGTTTTCTAGCTCGATCTATTTGCCTACAAAATTCAAGATATCTTTATTTTTTTTCTGCTGTGTAGTACTCCTTTGTGTAAATGTACCACCTTTCCTTGTTCATTCTTTGGTCGAAGGGCATTTAAGTTGCTTCCAGTTTCTGGTTTTGACAAACAATGCTGCTATGAACATAGTTGAGCATATGTCTTTTTGGCATGATTGAGAATCCTTTGGATATATACCTACAAGTGGTATTAATGGGTCTTGAGGAAGGTTTTTTCCTAAATTGCTGAGAAATCACCACACTGACATCCAAAGGTGTTGTACCAGCTTGCATTCCCACTAGCAATGCAGAAGTGTTCCCTTTTTCCCCACAACCTCTTCAGCATAAGGTGTCATCAGTGTTTTTGATCTTGGCCATTCTTATAGGTGTAAGATGTAATCTCAGAGTTCTTTTGATATGCATTTCTATGATGACTCAGGATCTTGAACATTTCCATAAGTGTCTTTCAGCCATTTTAGATTCCTCTGTTGGGAGTTCTCTGTTTAGATCTCTGCTCCATTTTTATTGGATTATTTGTTTTTGGTGACCAATTTCTTGAGTTCTTTATATATTTTGGAGATCAGACCTCTGTGTGATGTAGGGTTAGTGAAGATCTTTTCCTATTCTGTTGGCAGTCATTTTGTCTTGTTAACCATGTCCTTTGCTCTACATAAATTTTTAGTTTCAAGAGGTCCCATTTATTAATTGTTTCTCTCCATGTCTGTGCTGCTGGGGTTATATTTAGGAAGGGTTCTCCTGTAAGTGCACATCCCACTTTCTCTTCTATAAGATTCAGTGTGGCTGGCTTTATGTTGAGGTCTTTGATCCATTTGGACTTGAGTTTTGTGCATGGGTCTATTTTCATTCCTTTACATGTTGATATCCAGTTATGCCAGCATCATTTGTTAAATATGCTTTATTTTTTCCATTTGATATTTGCTTCTTTGTCAAAAATGAGGTGTTCGAAGGTGTGTGGATTAATTTAGTTTCTATTGTTGGTGATGTTAATTTGTGTGTTTTTCCCTTCTTTGGGATTTGTTGCTAGGAGATCATCAATTTTCTGTTTTTCTTGGTGTACCCAGGTTACTTGTGTTAGCGTTTTCCTTTTTGTGTTCTGTATAGGGCTGAATTTATGGCTAGGTATTGGTTAAATCTGGTTCTGTCATGGAATATCTTATTTTGTCCTTCTATGGTGAATGAAAGTTTTGCTGGGTATAGTAGTCTGGCTGGCATCCTTGGTCTCTTAATGTCTGCATTACACTTGACTAGGACCTTCTGTCTTTCATTGTCTCCAATGAGAAGTCAGGTGTAATTCTGATATCTCTACCTTTATATGTTACTTGGCCTTTTTCCTTTGCATCTCTCAATATTCATCTTTACTTTGTATGTTTAGTGTTTTGATTATTATGTGGTAAGAGGATTTTTTTTGATCCAGTCTATCTGGTGTTCTATAAGGTTCTTGTATCTGCTTCTTAGGCATATGTTTTTTTAGGTTAGGAAAGTTTCCTCCTATGATTTTGTTAAATATATTTCCTGTGCTTTTGAGTTGAACTTCTCCTTCTTGTATACATATTATTCTTAGATTAGCCTTTTCATGTGTCCCATATTTCCTGGATATTTTAGGTTAAACTTTGTTAGTGTTTTCTTCACCTGATGAGTCTATTTCCTCTATGTATCTTCAGCACCTGAGATTCTCTCTTCTGTCTCTTGTATTTTGATGTTCATGCTGGCTTTTGTGGTTCCTGATAGTTTTCTGCTTCTATAATTCTTTCAGCTTTTGTTTTCTTTATTATCTCTATTTCAATTTTCAAGTGTTTAATAGCTTCTTTCATTTTTTGATTTCTTTTTCTTGTTTTTTTTTAAGGGATTTGCTGGTGTCTTCCAATTTTTGTTTGTCTTTTCCTCCATTTCTTTGAGGGAATTTCTCATTTCCTCTTTAAGAGTTTCAAACATCTCCTGAAGTTATTTTTTAGGTCATTTTCTTATGCTTCATCTGTATTTGGTTGTTCAAGTCTTGCTGTTGTAGGGTCTTTAGTTTTTACTATTGTTATGTTGCTCTTTGTGGTGTTGCATGTGTTCTTACCTTTTCTACTCTTCTTTTCCTCTAATAGGTGTGGTTGGGGCTGTCTGAGATTCTGTTGAATAATCTTCTAGGTGCCAGTGAATCTGAAGCTCAGATGTTTGTTCCTCGTGGTACAGTCAGTGCCACAGTTCTAGTTACCCAATTGGTCACCCCATGTTCATTGAGATTGCTCAGCGCTCCTGGGCTTTGCTCCTTGGAGTTTGCTGTCTCAGGCCTATTTTGGCCTAGATTACTGGCTTTGCTCTGTTTTTGTAAATCCTGGTCTGGATCCACTCCTGAAGAGGTCCCTGGCTTGGATTTGGTCCTGCAAAGTTCTCTGGCTCTGGTCTACTCCATCAGAGTCCCCAGGCTTGGGTGTACCCAGACCCACAGAGGATCTGGCTCAGGCTTACTCTCTCCGAGGTCCTAGACTCATGCTCGGACCCACAGAGGTTTCTGGTTCATGCCTATTCCCCTTTGATGTACCAGACCAACACCCGAACCCACAGAGGTCCTGGCTCAAACCTACTTGCTCTGAGGTCCCAGACTCACACCCAGACCCACAGGGTCCTCGCTCAGACCTAGTTCCTCACAAGTCCTAGGTTCTTGCCCAGACCCACAGGGGTCCTGGCTTAGGTGTACTCCCTTGAAGGTCCCAGATTCACATCTGGACTCACAGTGGTCTCTGACTCTGGCTTACTCACCCAGTGGCTGCTCTCCTGTATCTGTTCCTGTGGAGTTCCCTGTCTCAGGTCTATGCTGGCCCAGATCACTGGCTCAGTCCTGCCTGCTAATCAAACTGTATAATTTTGATGAATAAAAATAATGTTTTCTAGCTACACAAGATCAATAAATCACACTTAGATCACAGCTAAGATATGAGATTTAGGATCCAGGATGTATTAAAAATCTTTTAACTAGAGCAGGTGCCTTGCTAATGACCTTGAAATTATTCCCAGGAAAAGCGGTCTGGCTGACAAGGATATAGTGAGCTATCTAGCTAGGTTGCAAATACAATAAAGCCCAATTATTGTTAGCTGGAAAATGCTTAAGTCCTTGTACCTATTCATGACCTCAATTAGTGAAAATATATTCTGAATAGTAAACTGATACAGAAATAACTTGAATCTGTAACCCCTGATGAGGGCTGAAGATGTTTGTGGATAATTACAGGTAACACACGGGACAAAATGTAGATTTAAAGATTTTAGTGCTATCGTGCTGCAGTATACAGACTGAACTAATAGTAAAACAATTTGAGGAGCACAGGGATTCGCTCTTCTTTGAAGTTCTGGTAGAATTCTGTGCTAAAATCATCAGGTCCTGGACTTTTTTTTTCATTGGGAGGTTTTTGATGACTGCTTCTATTTCTTTGTAAGTTATAGGTATGTTTTAGTTGTTCACCTGGTCTTAATTTAATTTTGGTATGTGGTACCTACCCAGAAAATTGTTCATTTCTTTTCTATTTTCCAATTCTCAGGAATTTTTTTTTTAGTATGACCTAATGATTCTCTGGATTTCCTCAATCCCTGTTGTTATGTCTCACCTTTCACTTCTGATATTTTTAAATTGGATGTTCTTTCTCTGCCTTTTGATTAGTTTGGATAAGGGTTTATTTATCTCGTTGATTTTCTCAAAAGAACAAGCTCTTTATTTCATTGATTCTTTGTACTGTTTTGTTTCTGTTTTATTGATTTCTGTCCTCACTTTGATTATTTCTTGTCATCTACTCCTCCTGGGTGAATTTGTTTCTATTTGTTCTAGAGGTTTAGGGGTGTCCTATTAAGTCACTAGTGTGAGCTTTCTCTACCTTCTTTTAATAGGCACTCAGTGCTGTGAATTTTCCTCTTAGCACTGCTTTCATAGTATCCCATAGGTTTGGGTATGTTGTACCTTCATTTTTACTGAATTTTAGGAATACTTTAAGTTCTGTCTTTATTTCTTCTTTGACCAAGAGGTGACTTAATTGAACACTATTCAGTTTCCATGAGTTTGTAGGTTCTCTGCAAATAGTGTTGTTGAATTCTAACTTCAATTCATGGTGATACAATAAGATACAGGGGGTTACTTCAATTTTTTTGTATCTATTGAGGTTGCTTTGTTACCAAGAGTGGGGTCAGCTTTATAGAAGGTTCCATGAGGTGCTGAGAAGAAGGTATATTCTTTTGTGTTTAGTAGAAAATTCTATAGAAGTCTGTTAAGTGTATTTGAGTAATGATATATGTTTCTCTTATTTTTCTATTAAGTTTCTGTCTGTTTAACTTGTCCATTGAAGAGATTGGGGTGTTGAAGCCTTGCACTATTAGTGTGTGTGGATTAATGTGTCACTTCATTCCAGAGGTGCAGGGATGGTTCATAATACAAAAATCTATCTATGTAATCCACTATGTAAATAAATTGAAAGAAAATACTTGTGATCATCTCATTAGATGTTGAAAAAGAATTCAACAAAATCCAACAACCCTTCATGATAAAAGTCTTGGAGAGAGCAGGGATACAAAGAATGTATGTAAACATAATAAAAGCTATATACAGCAAGCTGACAGACAACATCAAATTAAATGGAGAGAAACTCCCAGCGATCCCACTGAAATCAGGAACAAGACAAGGCTGTCCTCACTCTCCACATCTATTCAAAATAGCTCTTGAAGTTCTGGCTAGAGCAATAAGACAACAAAAGAAATCAGGGGATACAAATTGGAAAATAGGAAGTCAAACTTTGTTATTTGCAAATGATACGATAGTATACCTAAGTGAGCCCAAGAATTCTACCACATACTAATAGTGCAAAGCTTCAACACCCCACTCTCTTTAATGGACAGGTCAAACAGACAGGAACTTAACAGAGAAATAAGAGAACTAACAGATGTGATAGTATAGCTAAGTGAGCCCAAGAATTTTACCAGAAAACTTCTACAGCTAATAAACACCTTTAGTAATTTGGCAGAATACAAAATCAACTCAAAAAAATCAGTAGCCCTCCTATATACAAATGATAAAGAAGCTGAAAAAGAAATGAGAAAAAAATCACCATTCACAATAGCCACAAATGACATAAAATATCTTGGGGTAACACTAACCAAACAAGTGAAAGACCTGTTGGACAAAAACTTTAAGTCTCTGAAGAAAAACACTGAAGAAGATATCAGAGAACGGAAAAATCTCCCACGCTCATGGATAGATAGAATCAGAAGAATAAATATGACATTTCTACCAAAAGCAATCTACAGATTGAATGCAATCCCCATCAAAATCCTAACACAATTCTTCACAGACCTCAAAAGAAAAGCACTCTCCATCATGTGGAGAAACAAAAAAAACCAGGATAGCCAAAACAATTTTGTATAATAAAGGAACTTTTGAAGGCATTACCATCCCTGACATCAAGCTCTATAAAGAACTACAATATTGAAAACACGTTGCTATTGGCATAAAATCAGGCATGTTGACCAATGGAATCAAATTGAAGACCCAGATCTTAATCCATACACCTTTGAAAACCTGATTTTAACAAAGAAGCTAAAATTATACAATGGAAAAAAGACACCATCTTCAACAAATGGTGTTCACTCAGTGGATGTCAGCACATAAAAGAATGCAAATACCTATTCCTGTGCACAAAATTCAAGTCTGAATGGATTAAAGACCTCAATATAAATCCGAACACAGTGAACCTGATAAAGAGAAAGTGGGAAGTAGCCTTCAATGCATGGGCACAGGAGACCACTTCCCAAGTATAACTGCAGAAGCACAGACAAGGAGAATAACAATATATAAATGGGACCTCCTGAAACAGAAAAGCTACTGTTTTGTCAACAAGACAAAAAGCCAGCATACTGAATGGGAAAAGGTCTTCACCAATCCCACATCGGACAAAGGGCTAATCTCCAAAATATATAAAGAACTCAAGAAATTAGACATCAATATATCAAATAATTAATTTTTTAAAAATGGGGTACAAATCTAAACAGAGAACTCTCAACAGAAAATTGCAAATAGCTGAAGGACACTTAAGGAAATGTTCAACATCCTTAGCCATCAGGGAAATGCAAATCAAAACAGCTCTGAGTTACCATGTTACATCTCTCAGAATGGCTTTGATCAAAAACAACAATAATAGCTTATGGTGGAGAGGATGCAGAGTAAGGGGAAGCACTCCTTCATTGATTGATGGAGTTCAGCAAATCACATTTTGTTTAGGGTGTGTCCCCCCTGAGGCCAAGAAAAAAAAGATAAAAACATCCAGGTGTGCTCCCCCCCCCCACACACCTTTGTTCTCTGTGCTCCTGGTGTTCGCTTCGACCTCTGTTTGTGTGAGTTTAGCTTTTTTCCATGTATTAAAACTAAATCTATTGTATTGAGTTGGTCTGGTTAATTCTAACTACAGGTCGACCATGCCCCTCCAGTTTCTGGTGGGAATGCAAATTTGCTACAACCACTCTGGAATCAGTATAGAGTTTTCTCAGAAAACTGGGAATCAATCTACTTCAGGACCCAGCAATACCACTCTTGGGCATATACCCAAAGGATGCTGAACCATACTACAAGGACATTTATTCAACTATGTTCATAGCACCATTTTTTTGTAATAGCCAGAACCTGGAAACAGCCTAAATGCCCCTCAACTAAAGAATGGATAAAGAAAATGTGGTACATTTACACAATGGAGTACTACTCAGCAGTAAAAAACAATGCCATCTTAAAATTTACATGCAAATGGATGGAACTAGAATAAAGCATCCTGAGGGTGGTAACCCAGACCCAGAAAGATGAGTATGGTATGTACCCACTCATAGGTGAATACTAGCTGTAAAACAAAGGATATGAAGCCTATAGACTCTGATCCCAGAGAAGCTAAGTAACAAGAGAACCCTAAGAAAAGCATACATAGACCCATTGTGCCCTTTGTGCCTCAGTCTTCTGATATAGACCTGTTCTCCTCATGAGCTCCCAGAAGGGGAAGGTCCTGACATATTGCCCTTTTTTCATTCTACCATACTATTCTGATTCCTTCAATGTGTGCTCCTGTATATGGCCGAGGGTAGCAAGCCAGTATAACTTTTTTTTTAATATTTATTTATTTATTATGTATACAATATTCTGTCTGTGTAGGCCAGAAGAGGGCACCAGACCTCATTACAGATGGTTGTGAGCCACCATGTGGTTGCTGGGAATTGAACTCAGGACCTTTGGAAGAGCAGGCAATGCTCTTAACCTCTGAGCCATCTCTCCAGCCCCCCAGTATAACTTTTTAACAGAATCTGCTCCCCATTGGGCAGACCAGACCTTGCCTTTCATTCAGCAAGCCACTAATCATGGGCATTAATAACTGAACTCTTGGCCTGAAGGGCTTCAAGCTCTGGGTCTGGGCCCCTTGTTTCTCTCAATTTTGTGTGGCTTCTCTTGTTATGGTTATTGTTGTTGATGTTTTGTTTGTTTTTTATGTGTATTTGTTTTGTTTTTTATCCCTAAGGCAAGATATGCCCAGTTAGCAAATCTCAACTTCTCTATTCTTTGTCTAATCAGGGTTAGGAGACAAAGTAAGGAGCCCTAATTGGCCAGAAGGCAGAAATAACATGCTATGTAGTTCTATGGTTCTACCTGATACTAAGGAAATTCCAAGAAATCCACAAGGATGAATGCACCAAAAACTCCTGGCAATAGTGGAGAGGATGCCTGAACTGGCCTTCCACTGAAAACAGATACGTGAATACCCCAACTATCATAATAGAGCCTTCACCCAGGAACTTATAAAACCAGATGCAGAGATTCATAACCGAGCACGAGGCAGAGCTCTGAGAATGTAATCAAAGAGTGGGAGAAGGGATTATATGAGAAAGGGTGGTCAAAATCATGATGGAGAAATCTACAGAGACAGCTCCTGGAAACTCATGGACTCTACACTGACAGCTGTGGAGCCTCCGTGGACAGAACTAGGTCCTGCATTCCTGGGAGACAGTGGTGAAGCTTAGGATATCTGAGGAGTCCCTGGAAGTAGGACCAGAATCTATCCCTGACATAGAAGTTAGCTTGTTTTAACCCATTCCTTATGGTGAAATGTCATGTTCAGCCTTTATGGGGGGTGGGGGATCTCAGGGGGGGGTTGGTCCTTCTCCAATTTAATGTGACAGACTTTGTTGACTCCCCATGGGAGCCCTCATCCCTTGGGAGGAATAGATTGGGGAAGGGTTGGAGGGAAGAAGTTTTGTGGGACAAGGGTCTGTATCCTGTCAATTGTATTTTAATATAACACTGATTGGACAGTAGCCAGGCTGGGATTAAAGGTGGGGTAACCAGGCAGGAGGTATAGCCAGGGTGATGAGAACAGAAGAATTCTGGGAAGAGGAAAGATTCAATCTTCAGCCCTCACCCAGATGCAGAGGAAGCAAGATGTGACTGCCTCACCAAAAAGGTATCAAGCCATGTGGCTAACTCAGATAAGAATTATGGACTAAAATAAGTTATAAGAGTTAATAAGAACCCTGAGCTAATAGGTCAATTAGTTTATAATTAATGTAGGTGTCTGTGTGTTTCTTGGGAATGAACAACTGTGGGACTGAGCAAGACAAAAAACCCCAGTCAACAAGAAAGAGGACTTGGAGGAGAGGTAGAGAGAACTGTGGTGGGAATGTAAAATAGAGAAAAAAAATTACATTTAAAAAGGGAAGAAAAGAAACTTCCACAACACAATGAGAATCCTTAAAAATGAAAGCAAAAAGATGGTGAGGAGCTAGGATGTGCAATGTCAGAATGCTGGAATGTTGCCAAGCAACCGTGGTCAACACACGGTCCATGCCTCTTATCTCAACAGTTCTGAGCTACTGGCAAACTGGACAGGTGTTCAGATACTCTCACTGTTTCTGCAATGGTTAATCATGGGTTTTCATGAGTTCCTCTTTAATCTGCTACTAATGTCTGCTGGGGCTACAATAAAAATGTAGCAGCAAAATACTACAAAGCAAGTTTTTGGTTTTGGTTTTGTATACAGGGTTTCTCTGTATAACTCTGGCTGTCCTAGAACTCACACTCTAGACTACGCTTTCCTCAAACTCAGAGATCTGCTGGCATCTTCCTCCCGAGTGATGGGATTAAAGTCCTCAGTCACCACTATCCAACACAAACCAGATCATTTAAACAACAGAAATTTGTTTTTCTGATACCACAACCAGAGAATCCGAATCAACTTTCAGTCAATTATTTTCCAGCTACATCTTCCATTACTTTTATAAGTGATTCATAAAGAATGATCACTCAACATTTTGAGACCCTCACCTTCTCATAAGCTCAAAACATGGGCAACCAGGTCTTTGATGAGTCCCTGAAACTCTTGGCCTGGATTTCCAAGGCACCACCGACTGCCACCTTTGCCTCTACTTGATGATGCAGGGCAGGGCAGGTTGAGACTGAAGGGTTTTCAATGAAGAGTGAGTTCAGGATATGGAGAAATTGCTAATAGATCCCACTCCTCAGACAAAGATTTGACATTTTCATATGGCCATGTGTTACTGTTGGAACCAAGTCCACCCTCAGCCCACCTTCAGAAACTCTGCCCGGAGCCATGGCATCTCCACCCACCAAACTGGACACTTCAGCTGTTGCCGCAGGTCCCATACCCCTTTATGTAAGCCCAGGCCATCACTGCCTCCTCTCCACCCCTCTCTTTCCCCTATTCATGCTCACAGGTGGCTTATGCCCCCTGCCACCATAAAATTCTTTTTTTTTAATTTCTTTTTATTGAAAAAAAAAAAATTTCTGCCTCCTCCCGCCTCCCATTTCCCTCCCCTCCTCCCACACTTCCCCCCTCCCCCCCGCATCCTCCCCCTCCCTCTCCAGTCTGAAGAACAGTCAGGGTTCCCTGCTCTGTGGAAAGTCCAAAGTCCCCTCCCCCCTCAATCCTGGTCTAGGAAGGTGAACATCTAAGCTGGCTAGCCTCCCACAAAGCCAGAACATGAAGTAGGATCAAAACCCAGTGTCATTGTCCTTGGCTTCTCAGCAGCCCTCATTGTCTGCCAAATTCAGAGAGTCCGGTTTTACCCCATGCTTTTTCAGTCACAGTCCACTGGCCTTGGTGAGCTCCCAAATGGATCAGCCCTACTGTCTCCATGGGTGGGTGCACCCCCTCGGGGGTCCTGACTTCTTTGCTCATATTCTCCCTCCTTCTGCTCCTCATTGGAACATTGGGAGCTCAGTCCAGTGCTCCAGTGTGGGTCTCTGTTTCTATCTCCATCCATCGCCAGATGAAGGTTCTATGGTGATATACAAGATATTCATCAGTATGGCTATAGGATAGGGTCATTTCAGGTTCCCTATCCACAGCTGCCTCAGGAACTAACTGGGGACATTGCCTTGGGCACCTGGGAGCCCCTCAGGTCCAAATCTCTTGCCAACCCTAAGATGGCTCCGTTAATTAAGATATGTGGTTCCCTGCTCCCCTAACCAAACTTCCTTTATCTCAATCATCCCGTATCCCCAAGTTCCCCGCAACCTCTCCTTCTCACTTTTCTCTCCCCCATCTCTCCTTACCCCCCCCACCACACCCACTAGATCCCAATTTTTTGCCCGGCAATCTTGTATACTTCCCATAACCAGGAGAATAGCTATATATTTTTCTTTGGGTTCACCTTTCTTATTTAGCTTCTTTAGGATATCAAATTATAGACTCACTGACCTTTATTTATCTCTAGAAACCAATTATGAGTGAGTACATCCCATGTTCATCCTTTTGGGTCTGGGTTACCTCACTCAGGATAGTGTTTTCTATTTCCATCCATTTGCATGCAAAATTCGCGAAGTCATTGTTTTTTACCGCTGAGTAGTATTCTAATGTGTACATATTCCACACTTTCTTCATCCATTCTTCTATTGAAGGGCATTTAGGTTGTTTCCAGGTTCTGGCTATTACAAATAATGCTGCTATGAACATAGTTGAACAAATGTCCTTGTCATATGATCGGGCATCTCTTGGGTATATTCCCAAGAGTGGCATTACTGGGTCCATGGGTAGGCTGATCCCGAATTTCCTGAGAAACCTCCACACTGCTTTCCAAAGTGGTTGCACAAGTTTGCATTCCCACCAGCAATGGATGAGGGTACCCCTTCCTCCACAGCCTCTCCAGCAAAGGCTATCATTGGTGTTTTTGATTTTAGCCATTCTGACAAGTGTAAGATGATATCTCAATGTTGTTTTGATTTGCATTTCCCTGATCGCTAAGGAGGCTGAGCATGACCTTAAGTGCCTTTTGGCATTTGAACTTCTTCTGTTGAGAATTCTCTGTTCAGATCGGTGCCCCATTTTTTAATTGGGTTAATTAGCATTTTAAAGTCTAGTTTCTTGAGTTCTTTATATATTTTGGAGATCAGACATTTGTCTGTTGCGGGGTTGGTGAAGATCTTCTCCCAGTCAGTGGGTTGCCTTTTTGTCTTAGTGACAGTGTCCTTTGCTTTACAGAAGCTTCTCAGTTTCAGTAGGTCCCACTTATTCAATGTTGCCCTTAATGTCTGTGCTGCTGGGGTTATACCTAGGAAGCAATCACCTGTGCCCATCTGTTGTAGGGTACTTCCCACTTTCTCTTCTATCAGATTCAGTGTGTTCAGATTAATATTGAGGTTATTGATACATTTGAACTTGAGTTTTGTGCATGGTGATAGATATGGGTCTATTTTCATTCTTCTACAGGTTGACATCCAGTTGTGCCAGCACCATTTGCTGAAGATGCTTTCTTTCTTCCATTGTATACTTTTAGCACCTTTATCGAAAATGAGGTGTTCATAGGTTTGTGGGTTAAAATCCGGGTCTTCTATACGATTCCATTGGTCGCTTCTCTATTTTTATGCCAATACCACACTGTTTTCATTACTGTAGCTCTGTAATAGAGTTTGAAGTCAGGAATGGTAATGCCTCAGATGTTCCTTTATTGTATAAGATTGTTTTGGCTATCCTGGGTTTTTTGTTTTTCCATATAAAGTTGATTATTGTCCTCTCAAGATCAGTGAAGAATTTTGATGGGATCTTGATGGGGATTGCATTGAATCTATAAATTGCCTTTGGTAGAATTGCCATTTTTACTATGTTGATCCTCCCAATCCAAGAGCAAGGGAGATCCTTCCATTTTCTGGTATCCTCTTCAATTTCTTACTTCAATGCCTTAAAGTTCTTGTCAAATAGACCTTTCACTTCTTTGGTTAGAGTTACCCCAAGATATTTTATGCTGTTTGTGGCTATCAGTGAAAGGTAATGCTTCTCTGATTTCCCTCTCTGCTTCCATATCCTTTGTGTATAAGAGGGCGATGGTTTTTTTGGAGTTGATCTTGTATCTGGCCACATTACTAAAGGTGTTTATCAGCTGTAGGAGTTCTTTGGTGGAGTTTTTTTGGGGTTGCTTATGTACACTGTCATATCATCTGCAAATAATGAAAGTTTAACTTCTTCCTTTCCAATTCAAGTCCCCTTGATCCCCTTATGTTGTCTTATTGCTATTGCTAAAACTTCAAGCACTATATTGAAGAGGTATGGAGAGAGTGGACCCCCTCGTTGTGTTCCTGATTTTAGTGGGATGGCTTTGAGTTTCTCTCCGTTTAATTTGATGTTAGCTGTCGGCTTGCTGTAAATAGCTTTTATTATATTTAGGTATGACCCTTGTATCCCTAATCTCTCCAAGACTTTTATCATAAAGGGATGTTGAATTTTGTCAAAAGCTTTTTTCAGCATCTAATGAAATGATCATATGGTTTTTGTCTTTCAGTTTATTTATATGATGGATTACATTCATAGATTTGCGTATGTTGAAACAGCCCTGCATCTCTGGGATGAAACCTACTTGATCATAATGGATAATTTTTCTAATGTGTTCTTGGATACAGTTTGCCAGTATTTTGTTGAGGATTTTTGTGTCGATGTTCATGAGTGAGATTGGCCTGTAATTCTCTTTCTTGGTTGAGTCTTTGTGTGGTTTTGGTATCAGAGTGATTGTAGCTTCATAAAAGGAATTTGGCAATGACTCTTCTGTGAAATACATTAAGGAGTATAGGTATTAGGTCTTCTTGGAAGTTCTGGCAGAATTCCGCATTGAAACCATCTGGTCCTGGGCTTTTTTTTTGGTAGGGAGGTTTTTGATAACAGCTTCTAATTCTTCGCAACTGACAGGTCTATTTAGATTGTTCACCTGGTCCTGATTTAACTTTGGTATATGGTATTTATCTAAAAAAGTATCCATTTCTTTTACATTTTCCAGTTTTGTGGCATACAGGCTTTTGTAGTAAAATCTAATGATTCTCTGAATTTCCTCTGTGTCTGTGGTTATGTCCCCCTTTTCATTTCTGATCTTATTAATTTGCATTTTCTCTCTCTACCGTTTGATTAGTTTGGATAGGGGTTTGTCAATCTTGTTGATTTTCTCCAGGAACCAGCTTTTTGCATCAGTGATTCTTTGGATGGTTTTCTGTTTCTATTTTGTTGATTTCAGCCCTCAGTTTGACTATTTCCAGTCTTCTCTCCTCCTAGGTGAGTCTGCTTCTTTTTTTCTAGAGCTTTCAGGTGGGCTGTTAAGTCTCCAATGTGTGCTTTCTCTGTTTTCTTTAAGTGGGCACTTAGTGCTATGAACTTTCCTCTTAGGACTGCTTTCATAGTGTCCCATAAGTTTGAGTAGGTTGTTTCTTT
Organism: Microtus obscurus; assembly: GCA_963919715.1. Classification (NCBI taxonomy): domain Eukaryota; kingdom Metazoa; phylum Chordata; class Mammalia; order Rodentia; family Cricetidae; genus Microtus; species Microtus obscurus. The sequence goes on along the minus strand of CAWTZC010000106.1, from coordinate 46,872 downwards.
ATTTTCATTGAATTCAAGGAAGACTTTAATTTCTTTCTTTATTTCTTCTTTGATCCAGGTGTGGGTCAATAGTTGACTGTTCAGTTTCCATGAGTTTGTAGGCTTTCTGGGGGTAGCATTGTTGTTGAATTCTAACTTTAATCCATGGTGATCTGATAAGACACAGGAGGTTACGAATATTTTTTTGTAACTGTGGAAGTTTGCTTTGTTACCGAGGATGTGGTCAATTTTCGAGAAGGTTCCATGAGCTGCAGAGAAGAAGGTGTATTCTTTCCTCTTTGAGTAGAAAGTTCTATAGATGTCTGTTAAGTCCATTTGATTCAATACCTCCATTAATTCTCTTATTTCTCTGTTAGGTTTCTGTCTGATTGACCTGTCCATTGGTGAGAGAGGAGTGTTGAAATCTCCTACTATTAGTGTGTGTGGTTTGATGGCAGCCTTGAGTTTTAGTAATGTTTCTTTTACGTACGTGGGTGCTTTTATATTAGGGGCATAGATATTCAGGATTGAGACTTCATCCTGATGAATTGTTCCTGTTATGAGTATAAAATGTCCCTCTCCATCTCTTCTGATTGATTTAAGTTTGAAGTCAACTTTGTTAGAAATTAGTATGGCCACACCTGCTTGTTTCTTAGGTCCATTTGCTTGATAAACCTTTTCCCATCCCTTTACTCTAAGTAGGTGCCTGTCTTTGTGGTTGAGGTGTGTTTCTTGTAAACAGCAGAATGTTGGATCCTGTTTGCGTATCCAATCTCTTAGCCTGTGCCTTTTTATAGGTGAGTTGAGTCCATTGACATTAAGGAATATTAATGACCAGTGGTTGTTAACTCCGAGTCACTTTTTTAGTCATAGAGTTTGTGTGTTTGCCTTCTTTGAGTTGTGCTGGTGAAGGTTCTCTAGATGTTTGAGTTATTGTGGTCATTGTTGGACTCCTTGGTTTGTGATTTTCCTTCTATTACTTTCTGTAAGGCTGGATTTGTGGCTATGTATTGTTTAAATTTGTTTTTATCCTGGAAATTTTGTTTTCTCCATTTATAGTGAATGAAAGCTTGGCTGGGTATAGTAGTCTGGGCTTGCATCCATGTTCTCTTAGCTTCTGCAGTACATCTATCCAGGACCTTCTGGCTTCCATGGTTTCCATAGAGTAGTCAGGTGTAAGTCTGATAGGTTTACCTTTGTAAGTGACTTGACCTTTTTCCTTTTGCAGCTCTTAATATTCTTTCTTTATTCTTTATGTTTTGTGTTTTGATTATTATATGGCGAGGAGATTTTTTTTTTTCGGTCCAGTCTATTCGGTGTTCTGTATGCTTCTTGAACCTTCAAAGGAATATCTTTCTTTAGGTTGGGAAAGTTTTCTTCTATAATTTTATTAAATATATTTTCTGGACCGTTTAGCTGTACTTCTTCTCCTTCTTCTATCCCAACTATTCTTAGGTTTGGTCTTTTTATTGTGTCCCATATTTCCTGAATGTTTTGTGATGAGAATTTGTTGGTTTTGCTGTTTTCTTTGATCAGTGTGTTTATTTTCTCTATGGTATCTTCTGTGTCTGACATTCTTTCTTCTATCTCTTGTAATCTGTTGGTAGTACTTGTCTCTGTAGTTCCTGTTCGTTTATCCAGATTTTCCATCTCCATCCTTCCCTCGGTTTGTGTTTTCTTCAATACTTCCATTTCATTCTTCAAGTCTTGAACTGCTTCCCTTACCTGTTTGATTGCTTTTTCTTGTTTCTCTTGGTTTTCTTGGATATCTTTGAGCGATTTATTCATTTCCTCTCCCTTTTTGTTTGTCATCTCTAATTGTTTATGGCAGTTTTTCACCTCCTGTTTAAGGTCTTCTATTATTTTCATATAATTCACTTTTGAGTCTATTTTTTCTAATTCTTCTGGAGTAGGGTGTACAATTCTTCTTATTTCGGGATCCCTGGATTCTGGTGATGTCATGTTACCTTTCATGTTGTTGGAGGAATTCTTGCATTGGCGCCTTCCCATCTCTTCCTTCAAATGGAGCCAGGAGAGGCCTGGTGTCTTGGTCCAGTCTTTGCTGTGACTGAGTCTCTGGGTGTATCACTTCAGTGTAGAAGCAGGAACCGACCCATCCAGATGGAACTCCCTCAGCACCACAACTAGGATGCCTGGTAGTCCAATGACCCGTGGACAAAAGGGGGAACTTGGGGGGCAGGGTGGGGATGAGTAGAACACAGGAGACCCTGCCGAACAAGCTGAAGGTGTGCGTGCTCCCCTTTTGCGGGTCTTTGAGGCCTTCCTGGTAGGCAGGCACTCACCACTCTGGGTGGGTAGCCTTAGTGTAGGAGCAGAAAATTGTTCCTGATCAAATGACCTTGCAGAAAATGCAGGCTTGGGGGGGGGGGGGCTGTCTTGTGTAAGAAAGACAGCCCTGCAGAAGGAGCTGGGGAGGGGGGTTTGTGTTCTCTTCTGGGACACACTGCCCCTGGATAGCACACATTTACCCGTCCAGATGGAACTCCTCAGCACCTAAACAGGGCCGCCTGGTAGCCCAAAGATCCGGGGACAAGAGGAAGAACGTGGGAGGCAGCGCGGGGTCCAGGAGACCAGTGGAGACCCTGGAGCGCCAGCTGAGGGTGCCGGAGCTCCCTCACAGGGAACCTTGATACCTGTCCTGAAGGCAAGCACTTCCCGCTCTGGGAGGGTAGCCTTAGTGTAGGAGCTTAAAACCTGTCTTGAGCACTGGTCCTAGCATTCAGGAGGGCAAGGTTGGGGGGTGGGGTGCTGGGGGGGTTGGGTCGTACCTAAGAAAGACAGCCCTGCAGAAGGAGCTGGGGAGGGGAGTTTGTGCTCTCCTCTGGGACACACCGCCCCTGGATACACACACTCACCCGCTCCAGATGGAACTCCTCAGCACCTAAACAGGGCCGTCTGGTAGCCCAAAGATCCGGGGACAAGAGGAAGACCACCATAAAATTCTTGCAGGAGATCTGTTGCATGGTGTGATCTCTGCCTATTCTTCACAAAAGAGCTGCCAAGGTACTCCTAGGACATGAAACTCTACAGTTATATCATCTATCAGGGAAGGGGTTGTGATTGCTTAATGAGTACCCGTGGCTTCTAAGAATACTTTGTTCAGCCATAGAGGTCATTTTAGCCACGTCCTCACTGTGCTAGAACATCACTAGGACACACTGAACAACAGAAATATCTTATATCCCAAATTCAATAAAACTCTCAAATTGCATTAACTTCTTAAAAAATCAACACTAGGGATAGGCTTGGTGCTACATGCCTGTAATCACAGCACTTGTGAGGTGGAGGTAGAGTGACCAGGAGTTCAAGGCTACAGCAGATCCTGTCTGACAACAACTATATCAAACGCACACAAATAAATAACCATGTGGCATTCCACACTGCATGCTTAAAAATGAAGTATTAATATGTATTCATCTATAATAGTTGGATTTTCTCCATGGCATACAGATTATATGATCTTTGCAATTTAAGTGTCCAATATTCTCAGTCAGAACTCAAAATACTGAGTATCAATAATGGCTGATTCATCTGTTGTATGTAGAACTTCCCAGGCCATGGTATCCTGGTATTTGGCTACCTACCATTTTCACTTAGGCTATAAAGACAGTTTAAACTGAAATTAGCATTTCAACATTAAGATTGTGTTAGCCTTTGAAAAACTGACTGCTGTAGAGTTTTTCTGTGACAAGATCTCATTTTATACCCCATGCCAGTTTTGAAGGTTTTATCTTGCTCTGTCATCCCAAGTCACAGGACTCACCCTCTCTGAGTCTCCAGCATCACAGACATCTTGGCAGTCTTTGCAATTGCCTGCCTGCATCCAATAGCTTTGGATCTCTCTTTCTTTCTTTCTTTCTTTCTTTCTTTCTTTCTTTCTTTCTTTTTTCTTTCTTTCTTTCTTCATTCTGTCCTTCTTTTCTTCCTTCCTTCCTTCCTTTCTTTCTTTTTTTCTCTTTCTTTCTTTCTTTCTTTCATTGTTTTTTTTGCAAGAAAGGGTTTCTCTGTAGGTTTGAAGCCTGTCCTTGAACTAGCTCTTGTAGACCAGGTGGTCTCAGACTCACAGATATCCACCTGCCTCTGCCTCCCGAATTCTTGGATTAGAGGCATGTGTCACCGCAGCCCAGCACTTTGGATCTTTCCTGAAAACATGTCTTGTTATGGTGCCTACAGTGATCTGCAGCTCACATTCCTCTTTTCTCAACCTGCACAACAATGACCACCACACCTGAGTACCAGCGTCCTATAGAAGATGGAATGAGTGTTGGATTCCATTTCTAGAATGCACATGGAGACTCACAACTCATATGTAACTCAAATTCCAGAGAATTTGGATATCCTCTTCTGACCTACACAGGGGGAAAAAGCAACAGCAACAACAAAAATGTACATACAATAAAAGAGAAAAAAAAGAAAATTTATAAAAAGAGATAATTCTTTTCATCGGTTTTTCTGTATATATTTCAAGCTAATTAATGTTATAAGTGTGAGGGGTCTGGTGGAAACACCAATTACTGGGAGTGTAACTTTTTGCTCAGATGTATATAATTTTTTTGCATGTGCTCGGAAGTGAAGGGCGCAGTCAGGGAGTATGTCCATGTGGGGGGCCCAGCTTAAGATCCAAATATCAACCATGATGCTGGGAATGAATAAACCTCTTCTCTAAGACTTCCTGTTGTCAGACTGATACTTGTTGAATTGCTTACTGGACTGAATAAAGGCCAAAGGCCAAAGGCCATTTCTCTTTGCTAAAAGTTTTATTTGTAAACTCCTATGACATTCATGGTCTAAACTGGATTCAAAGAATTGAAATTTGTCCAAAAGATAGAAAACAGTCCCTGGAATAGAGTATCTTTCTCAAACTATCACCATTAACCAATCAAGGGGCCAGAAAGTAAAAGAAAAGAAAAAGAAATTCATGAAGATGATTATCTTATTACTGTCAGAGTTCATCAGAAACAGAAACAACACCTTCCAATAGCCTCATAAATACTCTCCCAACTTCAGCTACTAGAAATGCTAGATCATTTCCCATGAAGGTTTATAAGAAATATAATCTACTTTGAAATTATTACTATTGATCACATTTCATAAATCTGCTGGATACACAGCTATTAGGATTTTATTAAGTCATGTGTGTAGCCTGCCACATTTTGTGGTACTTGTCCTGTGTGGAAGACTGTAAATCCTGGACCTGTTGCAAATTTGCAAGGGTTTTCTAAAGCAATGTGACTAACAGTCCTGGCCTGCTGCTTTTGGCTTACATGCATTGTTAAATAGATGTTTAGAGGAAAGAGATTCTGTCTGGGATGTGTTCAGAATCTTTCCTCTTCCCATTACCCTGTGAGTTAAAACAAATGGGACCTGAGAGAAAGATACCCTCCCCTAAAGTGATCACCTCACCAGCTCAGTGTTGTGGCTTTGTAGCATGCCCTTTAGCTACCATATTCTAGAACACTGCAATCCTACTAGCTTGGCCAAGAAAAGGTATAAATATTAGAATCACTTACTACATTTGGTGCACCATCATGCAATCTTGATGTATCTTTATAGTGGCAGTAGACTTCAACATACAGCAAAAACCTAGGTCTTGGACTGGTGTAGAGATCCTTCTGTTTATGTGTCGTTTTCATTGGTTGAATAAAGAAACTGCTTTGGCCTGATAGGGCAGAACTTAGGTAGGTGGAAAAGACAGAACTGAATGCTGGGAAGAAGGGCAGAATGGCAGATGCCATGGATCTTTGGCCTGAGACAGATGCTGGTTACAATCTTACTGGTAAGCCAGAGTTACATGGAGATACACAGATTAATAGAAATGGGTTAAATTAAGATGTAAGAATTGGCCAATAAGAGGCTAGAGCTAATGGACCAGGCAGTGATTTAATACAATTTCTATGTGGTTATTTTGGGTGTAAGATAGCCGGGCAGCCAGGACAGAACAAAAGGCCATTCTCCTTGTGCAACTTTGGATCAGGCCATTTTATACTCAGACTTGTAGAAGCACATTTCCTGGTCTTGAGACTAGTATTTTTAGTTATATATGCAACTGCCTTTATTACACACCTGGTTATCACAATTCAGTTCTCCGGGGTGGCAGAAAAAACCTACCTCTTTCAGACTGCCGATGAAATAACTTAAAAACTGATCCAGATATCCTCTAGTTTGTGCTAAACACACTGCTTTATTTCTACGGCCCATGTCTCTCGTGAGGATAGGAATTGTTAAGAGGCAGTCTTTTTTTGCTTTTCAAATATATTTTGTAGAGATTTTTTCACTATCATGAATCTGATTTCATCTACTCCATTCTGTATAGATTAAGTAAACATGTGTGATAAATTTAAAAGAAGACTTACAGTTGAGTGTATCTTGCTTACTTTACTAGAACTCACTTCCATCAATCACATGTCTATCCCTTCATTCTTCTCAACTTTATCTCTTTGAACTCATCCCAAAATTTGAAAAGACACCTCAAATGAAATGCATTCTTAAAATTATAGTGAGATAAACTCGTCAATATCAAAGACAAAAGACCAACAGGAAACTGAATACATCATGCTCTTCCTACCATGTACAAATTATCACCCGCTAAGCGTGTAGGCAAGGCTCACATTATAAGTATTCTGCAGAATCATTGGAAAACAATTTCCATGAAAGTTTTGTGATTCTTTCACAGCCCTTACACAGTTTGATTAAAAATCAGTGCCGTGACATTCTTGCACTTCGAGAAAACTGTTTAGTAAAGCAGTTAATGTAGGTAGAGCATAGTAGTAGGACAGATTCATCACTAACACAAGAAGGCTTTAGGGAGAAAGCAGAGAACACATTGGTTAAAATTTGGTAGGAATGAAGACCTAGTTCCTCAAGCCTGTAATCCCTGTACTAAAAAGTTTAAGACAGGAATATTGGTAAGAGTTGGAGAGAGCATCCTAAGCACATAGTGAGTTCCAGCCCAAGCTTGGATACAGAGAAGAACTCTGCCTCAAAAACAAAACAAAACAAAAATGGTAAAAGGTTTCTACATCATTATTCACAATTCAGAAGGATAGGTACACATTACATTTATGTAACTTCAATTGTGTCCATAGTAAGAAAAACAGTAGAGGTTCATGACCTCATCAAGATATGAAGCTTCAGCAAGGGATTAGCTCAGCAATGGAGCACTAGTCCAGCATTCACAAGGCCCTGTGTTCAATCACTAGAAGGGCAAAGATCAAACTAAAACAGAAACAGCAGAAGCTCATGATTTCAGTGCTGGGGAGGCTGAAGGAGCAGGAGCTCAGAGGTCAAACTAGGGTCTACAATGAGACCATATTTCAAAAGAAGAGGAGAAGAAGGAGGAAAAACAAGTATGTTAAGTAAAATTCATATTGACATATCTGTTTATCTGCCACACCTGATGTCACTTGTCAGTAGGTCAGAGAGGATAAGGAACAAATGAGTTGCTTTATTGAAAGAGGTGTGTCACTGGGAGCAGACTTTGAAGTTTCAATAGATGTGGCCATTACCAAAGCTCTCCACCCTCTGCTTTATATTTGTGTCACAAGTTGTGACCTCTCACCCCCCTGATTCAGCACTGTATTAGTCAAGATTCTCTAGAGCAGTGATTGTGAGCAGCTGCCCTGAACTGCAGCTTCCTCCTGGGCGAAGGCTTTCTTACCATAGGGCAGCTTTCCAGAGGATCAAGACATGTTTAGATGATTGTAACATGAGCCTGAACAAGTAACCGGACAACTTCCTGTAGCACTGTGTCCTAAGTTCAGAAGTTCAGGAAGGCAGAGCTGACATAGGGGAACTGACTTCCTCTGATGGTAGAACCAGATAAAACTGTGCTAGCATCCCATTGGCTGTTAGTTATTTAGTTTCTCTTTCTCAGTTTCAGCCTTTAGTGTCTTAACTTTTATTTCTCTTCTGGCTCAGCAGACATCAGACTTAGGACAGAGTCCTCAGGACACTGTGGCCCCCATTCACTCCTCTCCACAGATTCAGGATCTCTTGGTTGGTGTCTGAAGACCTGAGAGCAAATCTAGAGGGCAGAATTTGGAAGAAAACACTCTTTGTTCTGGTGAGTTTAATTCAAAACTGATAAGGGCCAGGAAAGAAGAACTGCTGGGTCCTTGCTGAGTGTGGGGTAGTGGGCAGAGGGAGGTGTGGCATTGACAAAGAAAATTTTCAAATTGCACAGTTGGAATAAAGCCAGAGTGGTGTCTGAATGTGGAGTTGAAGGTCTCTCTGTGTAATAGTGTATTTACTGATGGTTCTATATCGGTCCCTTTGCTTCTGCCTCTGTAATTGGAAGTCCCAATCTTTCTGGAGCCTCTCATACATTTACTTGTATTGTTTAAAGTCTCAAGTCTGTAGAGAATTGCTAATGTTACTTATAGGTCATTACCCTTGCCTGCCTTTCCTTGGTCCATGTCTACATGCCTAAATGAAATTCAGATTAATAATTCCTGCTACAAAGAAAGATGATGCAGAAAAATCAAAACATCAAGGCGTCCCTTCAGATTCAAAAGATAATGTCTTTTAAAAAAAAAGGAGAAAGGGAGGAAGAGAAAAACAAAGAAAGAAAGAAAGAAAGAAAGAAAGAAAGAAAGAAAGAAAGAAAGAAAGAAAGAAAGAAAGAGGGATCCAAATGTTGTTCTTGATTATCGTGGTGCAGTTTATAGGTTGGCAGACACTTTCCAGTTTACCCTAGGCACAGAATTCGATTCCAAGAGACAGAGGAAGAAAGAGACTGTGAGTGAGAACACTGGAATCCCACACTTACTGAAGTCACAGCCTTTCTTTTCATTTGGGACACCATACTCTTATATAGCCCAGGCTAACCTCATCTAACAGACCTGTGCCATCCTCCCTAGACACTGGGTTTACAGGTGACCACTGCAGCCCCAGGACGTTTCTGCCTTTCAAGGAACAGCCCTAGCTCCTGACTGATTTTAACGCTATAAAGACTGAAAGATGTCTGCTGATAGGGAAGATCCTGAGAGCCGCAAAAGGACAGGGAGCAGGGAATCCCCAGCTCCACCCAAGCTAATGTAGACACCAGAGGACACAGGCCAGGTCTCCTGTGTCCAGGTTGACTTGGAGGACTGTCATGAGCCCATCCTCTGTCCCTTTGCTCTCCCCTGCTCTTCATCAGTTGTGGACCTCTCCTGCCTGATCTTAGGCATCAACTCTCTTTACTGCTTTATGATATGAGATATTATAATGAAATTAGAGTTCTCCAGGTTTTAAACTTGCCAGCATATAGTGAATACACATTAGGTTGTTCCAGATAATGCTACTTTGTAAATGAGTTCTGGAACAATTTATTTGCACAGCCTATTTGGAAAAAGAACCATTTTTTTCATAAGACTTCAGTACTTTGAAGTTTCATCATAAAAAAATGCTTTGACTTGCAACTTGATAGGACATGGCTGGTTGACATTCATGGGGAGGCCTGCCCTTTGCTGAACATAATGGGAGGAGGAGTTTATGGAAGAGTGGAAGAGAAGAGCTTGGGAGTAAGTCTAGGAGAAAAGGAGGGAGGGGAAACTGTGGTCAGGATGTAAACATAATAAAAAAATGATTAAATATAAAAAGTGTTTTACATGTTTCTGTAGGGGTCAGCCATGATAAGCTAAGAATGGACAGGTCACCCAAAGAAGTTCTTTACTTCCAACCATTATCACCCACCGGAGTAGAACTCTGGCCATCCATAAATTTAAGTAAGAGGCCTGAGTCTCAGTAATTTACCCTAAAGCAATGCCTGGAAGCTGAGATTACTCTACCACCACCCAAGAACAGACCATTCAAATCTGTAGATAGGATTATCTGCCAGCACACATTCACCAGGACAACCCTAGACAAATGTCATCCAATCAGAAGTCCTGAACATCAGAGACCCATAGCCCCACCTTACTACTATAAAAACCCAATTCCAGGAGAAAAGGAGGGAGGGGAAACTGTGGTCAGGATGTAAACATAATAAAAAAAATGATTAAATAAAAAAAAGTGTTTTACGTTTTTCTGTAGGTGTCAGCCATGATAAGCTAAGAATGGACAGCTCGGGGGGCTGGAGAGATGGCTCAGAGGTTAAGAGCACTGGCTGCTCTTCCAGAGGTCCTGAGTTCAATTCCCAGCAACCACATGGTGGCTCATAACCATCTGTACTGAGATCTGGCACCCTCCTTTAGCGTGCGGGCATACATCAAGGCAGAATGTTGTATACATAATAAATAAATCTTTAAAAAAAAAAAAGAATGGACAGCTCGGTGCACTCCTTTTGTTCCAATACATCGGACATGCAGAGAGATTGAGTTTGCAAACTTTATTAAAATAAAGGCTTAGCCGGGCGGTGGTGGCGCACGCCTTTAATCCCAGCACTCGGGAGGCAGAGGCAGGCGGATCTCTGGGAGTTCGAGGCCAGCCTGGTCTACAAGAGCTAGTTCCCGGCACAGGCACCAAAGCTACAGAGAAACCCTGTCTCGAAAAACCTAAAAAAAAAATAAAATAAAATAAAAAATAAATAAATAAAATAAAGGCTTTTTGCTTTTACTTGTGGGAATCTAGGTTTCCTTGTTGGCTTTTATGGGGACTTCACAGATTTGGGCATAACATTGCGAGCTCAAATTTACCAGGAAAAGACTGCAGACTCAACTTAAATTGTAATTGCCTGGATGTATTAATTACTCCTAGTAGGACGACAACAACAGCCTATAGGACAAATCAAAGGCTTGTCACACATGAACTGGAGGAGGGGGTGTTTTAAGGTGGGCAGCCAATGATCTCATTGTGTGGAATGTGTAGCTGAGTGAGAAACTGCTGGTACTCCCTCAGCTGTAAGGAGCTCTCTCACACAGAGTAAGTGGTTTCCCAAGCCAGACTAAGTAGTTAATTATCTCATAGCACTTTTACAATTTGGGGGGAGGGTAGCAAGGAGTGAGAGTAGTCAGGAGCTTCTCTTTTAGGAATATAGAATGGATGTCTACACAGAATAAAGTTTTTCTTATCCATCACATACCTTAGCCACAAAATAAAAACACTCTGTCTGTAGCCATATTGTTGAAGTGAACGAACCTAGTTTTTTTTTTTTTTTTACTTAGTATCTTTTTTTAAAAAAAGATAAATTTTGCTGGAATGGGGGAGCATTTGAAGGATGATACAGCAACCTATTGCAATGGAAACGTCCTAAAATATATTAATAAATCCTAATGATGTCCCCTACTAATGGAGGATATGAAGTCCCAACAGGCAATCGCATGTCACCAAACAAGGCTTTCAATGGTGGGACGTTATTGCATTCAATAGAGTTGTTGGATATAGTGGCATTTAATTTGTATTTTAATAAGTAAAGTTTGCCTGAAGTTTAGAAAGCAAAAAGATTCCCACCGACGGTCGGGCCTCACTTACCAGGCAACAGTGACATACATCTCTAATCCCAGTAGCCACCATGTTTTCTATAGAAACCAGGCAGTAGTTGTGCTTGCCTGTAAACCCAGAATTAAAGAGAATTATAAAACAGGAGGTGATAGCTCAGGCTCATCCTGAGTTCCCTGGAGGCAGGATCACCATTTTAGACTGAGATAGAGGTAAGAGCCAGTCACTGGCTGTTTTGCTTTTCTCATCTTCAGGTTGAACCTCAGTATCTCTCTCTGAGTTTTAATTAATTATGATTTATAAGACAAAGGATTGCCCTCTAGAAAAGGACTGTGGAATCTCCTTGCTAAGAGCACACCCACAGAATTCACTGAACATGAAGAAGTTGAGCTGGTGCCTACATGGAGCCTTCACCTCTACATTCTAGTCTCTCTGGTGAAGGAAGGTCCTCGGCAGGCTACAAAAAGAAATGCAAACACCAACCAAGTCACAAAGCCTTCACGTACAGTCTGTCCTGCCTGTGAAATATGCTAGCGCAGTGGTGGCACAGAACCGGTGGCAGTAGCCAACCAAGGTCAGATTTGACTTAAGGCCTGCATCAAGGGAATGAACCTATACCAGACATTGCGTGGGCAACCAAGAACCAGAGGCTAGGTTTCCAAGTGACCTAGCGTAAAAAAACAAACACTTTGGTCTAAAAAGAAAAATGGGAAAACAAAACAAGTAAACTAAGTTTTATTTTGTTTTGAGTTTTATAATTTTGAGCCTGCCTGTGTGTATGCACATTTGAAAGGATGGTTGGGATGGTCACAGCTGGTGGATTCCTTGAAAGTGGAGTAACAAGTAACTGTGACCTGCTTCATGTGGGTGCCAGGAAGTCAACTAGGATCTTCTACAGAGTAATAAACACTCTTAAACAATAAGAAAAATCGTTGCCTATGTGCATCAGGAGATGGGCTGTGTACACTCCAGGTCAGCACCAGGCTCTCTGGTGAGAGATTGTTAGCAGAGGATCTGAGGGTCACACTGACTGTTGCTGATGAGGGAGGAAGTACAGTGGGGGAAGACATGAGTAGTTTGATGCTTGTAACACTGAAGATGTGATTTTGTCCTGGGAAAGAAAGGAAGGACAGAAGGGTAGTTACATGAGGTTGATGAAAGAAAACTCGATCTTCCTGGTCTTTAGGAAAAGGAAATAACAATTCTGCATCTGAAATTAGTCATTTTGGATGAAACATGGCAGAGAAATTGCAAGAATGACAACATGTACCTTGGCCATGTCACTGAACTTCTCTCCATATTTCTCTCCTTTGATTTTTCCCTTATCATCGAGAGCATTCATTGATCTCTTCACGGTTCGGTGTTGATTTTCCCTTTCTCACTTGTGCCCCTTCTCATCATCCCAGTCACTCAGGTACCTGAGCAGAAGTGTCAGGAGTACAGACAGACAGATTCAGCATCACAGCAACAACAATGACCTCATCAGTCCTGGGGATGATCAAGGAGGAGGTGACCTGTCCTATCTGCCTGGAGCTTCTAAAAGACCCTGTGAGTGCCAGTTGTGACCACAGCTTCTGCCGAGCCTGTATCACTCTGAACTATGAATCCAGCAAAGGCAAAGAAGGGGAGGGCATCTGCCCTGTGTGCCGAGTTAGTTATGTGTTTGAGAATCTGAGGCCTAATCGGCATGTTACCAACATAGTGGAGAGGCTCAAGGAGTTCAAGTCCAGCCCAGAGGAGGAGCAGAAAGTGAATGTCTGTGCAAAGCATGGAGAGAAACTCCAGCTCTTCTGTGAGAAGGACATGGTGGCCATCTGCTGGCTTTGTGAGAGATCTCAGGTTCACCGTGGTCACCAAACAGCTCTCATTGAAGAGGGTGGTCAAAGAGTATGAGGTAAGAAATGGGAGGGTGTGAGACACAGAGCAGGACACAGTAACAGATGGGAATTCTCCACTTTGTGTAGACTTTTTCAATGTTCATGTCAGGTTCATTCATACAATTTAATTCAGTCTCTTAACTCTCAACAATGTGGCTAGTAAATGAATGGCATACGACAGTAAGGAGAGTGTCTGTGTGTCCTGTTTAGTGTCACATGACTCAATTCCAGAACTCTGACTGCCGATGAATTTGAGGGTATAGAGGTCTACAGAGGAGTTCCAGGACAGCCAGGGCTACATAATAAGATTCAGGTTCAAAAAAAATGGAGAGCCAGTTGTGGGACTTATGATGCCTGTATATATTATAGAAAAGACCAGGGGAGCTAACAAAGTTTCCTCAGTTTTCTGATGCCAGAATCAAAGTGACAGGTGTGTACTTGGTGGGATGACTGACAGAGAGATTTCTGTGTCTGTCTGTATGGGAATTGTGTGTGTAAATACAAGAATGGATTGAGCTGAAGATGAAGATTTACCTACTTTATGTGCATAAATCATGGCACAAGATATTAAAAAGAAAACAGTCTTAGACCTCCGGACCTTCAGAAGGATTTCTTGGCCTTTGGCTAAAAGCAGCTGTCCTACTGAGCACACAGCTTGACTCTGCTGCAATTCCTCTCCCACAGGGGAAGCTCCAGGTGGCTCTGCAAAAGCTGATGTCAGACAGGAAAGAATTAGAGAACTGGAAAGATGACCTTCAAAAGGAGAGAACTACCTGGGAGGCAAGTGGGGACCCTACCTCCTAAGGGAGTTTGCCTGATGCATGGGAGGGACCTGGGCAAGAAGCTCCCTGGCTCTTCATTTCCTGGAGGCTGATGGGGACTAGAGGCCTTGATTAGTCCTCTCTGCCTGTTCCCTTGGAGCTGGGGCTGCACAGAGAGTGCATCAGAGCTGAGCCTGGCTGTGTGAGGAGCTGACATCATGATGGGGGCCTGGTGAGAATGGCACTGAGTCCTGGGACTCACTCCTGTGGTTCTTTCAAAAACTGTGATCATTGGGAAGATGCTTTGGAACTGTGGAACTGTTACGGTTCTGTTCCTGGAGTTTGCTGCTCTCAGGGGTTCAGAGGTAGGATAAGGAGTAAACAGGCAGGAATAGGAGTCGGGAAAGCTGTGTGAAAACTGAGCCACAGCCTTGCATCCCAATTTGCCTCGTATGACCTTGGTAAAGGTGACCTAAGATCTGTGTTTGGGGATGACATGGACAGAAACTGAGAAGAGACAGATGCTTCTCTAAGACTCCCTTACCTGCTCAAGCTCATTTTCCATGAGAACTCCCTATCAGAACAGTGGATTTCTGTCTCTCAGTCCCATTAGGACAGTCTGAATAACTCTCCATTTTCTTATCCCTGAAGAACCAAATACAGAGTGAGGTAGAAAACGTTCAGAGGGAGTTTAAAGGACTGCGGGAATTCCTGGACTCCATGGAAAAGAATGAGGTGGAGAAGCTGATGAATGAGAAGGAAGACATCCTAGACATCCTAGAAGGTTCTGAAACTGAGCTGGAGAAGCAGTGGGAGTCAGTGAGAGTCCTCATCTCAGATCTGGAGCAACAGTTTGTGTGCTCAACCATAGAGATGCTGCAGGTAAGACTGCAGGTCCAGCATCTGAGAGTCAGGACACCTGAAATCCATTTCCCTCCCTCTGTGCTGCTGTGATCTCCCTGGTGAGGACAGTAGGGCTTTCTGGGCTCTCCCAGAACTCTTTCCTGAATCAATCTCAGAGACTGGGAAGTTATTGCTCACATGGAATACTACTGGAAATTTCATGTTTTAGTTTTTAAATACAGTACAGTAGCAGAACCTTGAGAGATCTGTTGCATCATGGGTAGTTACTATCCTACTGCAATATGAGCATGCGTGAAAGATATTCAACTGTAATTTGTCATTTCATCTGAATTCGATGTTTGGAGAGTTTCACCCCCACTGCCTCTGATTCAGTGATGTAGCCAGAGGGAGGGAAGTTTTCACCCAAGATCTCAGAGAGTGTTTCTTCTATTGTTTTCTTTGCAGAGATGAAAGGTGTCTTCTCTATCTTTACAAGTATAATCTTTGTATTGTATTTTATCACTATTGCATTTTAAAACACTTTAAACCAAAGGCATATTCTGGTAATGAATATCTCTGTAGGAATTTGGTTCTTTCATCTCAGTTGTGAAATTTATAGACATTAGTAGTTCTGGTAACTTATCATACACATTTAATTTATTGGTTTCCATTGTATTGATTTAATTTTTATTGCTATCTCTCATTTATAACCTATATTAAATAGAATTAGACATATCTGGCTAAACTAAGCTAGTTAACGTAGGTAGTAACTGCAGTCAACATACTCTACAAGAATGAAATAATCACACAGAAACTGTATTAATTACAGCACCACATGGTCAACAGCTTAAGCTTCTTATTAACTAACTCTTACATCTTAAATTAACCAATTCCTATTACGTTCTTATTACCACAAGGTTCGTGGCTTACCAGTATGGTTCCAGGGCGGCTGATCTTTTGGCAGCTACATGGCATCTCCCTGACTCTACCTTTCTTTCTCTTCTATCTCTGCTGAGAATTCCTGCCTTGCCCTATTCTGCACTGCCATAGGCCCAAAGCAGTTTCTTTTTTTAACCAATGGTAATAAAATATATTCACATAATAAAGAGGGGAATCCAACATCAGAAAGAGAAAAAAGAGACCGAGAGATATGGTTAATTGGATTTAAAGATCAGACAATCTTCTTCATTCCGAACACATTAAATTGTGTCTAAATGGCTAAAATAATGTAGAAATCTGCTTCTCAGACATGTTAGTTTTAAGTTAAGTGATGGAGAGCTAACATGGAGCATGAATGTTGTCATTGTTCATGTGTTTAGTTGTACACACAGTAAATCCTATGTAAGCTTTCAAATGATCATGTATTCATCTTTGTTCTCCAAAGTCTTATAGTACAAGACAGAAAATAGTCTATTAGTTTACACATAAGTCAAGTAAAGAGCCATGCATCGTGTGCATATCATGTCTTAGAGAACTGTGGGTGATGGGCCTTACTTCTCTTTTGACTTTGTCTCTGTACCCATTGAGCCTGTGACCAGGATTTACAAGAACATTCAGTACATGCTATTAACAATGGTTTTTCTTTTCCCTAGGGTGTGAATTGTGTTTTAACAAGGTATGTTTGGGCTAAAAGGGATGACCAGTCCTATTGTCTGTTGAGAATGAATTTGTATTCAGCTGAAATATATGTCTCATAGGTTTGGAGGAATTTAGACAAATATTATTCTGAAGTTCCAATAAGAAAGAGGAAGAGGTAGGGAAAGGCAGCCTCTGACTGTTTTGTAACTACTGGTGACAGATTTGATTCTCTTTTAGGGGTCTGGGTAAGGGGAGTCACAGAGTCAGGCTCAGCAGTGGGAAGAGGCAAATGGAGCCACAGGAGCTTTCAGACTCCTTGTGGTTCCATCATTCTGTCCACGCTCTGTGCTGTTGTCTGGATCTGTGTGCAGCTCACAGGTACTTGACTCACAGATTCATCCTAAATTGGGTATCTCTTCCTTGTCTGCGGTGCTCACAGAATTATATACTAGGAAAAATTCCTGGGGATCTGGGTATTTCTAATGGGGATAGAAAAGTGAGCACTACTGCTTTGTGTGAACCACACACTTCAGAAGACTGGAAAGCTGTGCCCTTGTGTGTAAAGAGTCACACCCAGGCTGTCGGCAGCAAACACATGTTCTTGTGTCCAAAGTCCTGATCTCCAAAATACCACCAAGAGAAAAAATTTGATGCAAAAAAAAAAAAAAAAGTGGAGGGAATATGGTGGCCAGGCAAAATGAGGATGGCTTGGAGAATCCCAAATCTGCACTGCATAGCTATGGACCCAACCCCTCCAAAATGATATAATTACACACTTGGGGTGGGCTCAAGCTGTAAGAAGTTGCAGCATTGATTCTCAGCGTAAGGACATCTGGTTTTGTTTGCCATGTGGGGGCAGGTGTTGCTGGGCACTGATTGGTTTCTTCCTAAGGCCGGGACTGTGGTCAGGTTCTAAGGTCAGGCTATAACTAAGGTAGGTAAGGGGTAGATACATCTTACTGTCTGACTGCAACTGCCTTGTACTGAGGTTCACATATTCAGTGTCAGCATTAGATTGATATTTCAGTCTTCTTTTCAAAAACTGTTATCTCTTAAAAAGGAACCTGAAGAGGGAGAAGCTGGCCAAAAGTGTCCAGATTGACGAAAGTGTTTGTAGTCCTGGCCTTCTCCAGTGGGTTCTCCACACTCCATGACTCTATTACCCAGGAGCAGCTTCTGGACCCAGACTTTAGTTTGTCCTGGAAAACAGAAATTTACTTATTTATCTATTCTTTTATTTTTTCTTTTGTTTCTTTGTGTCTCTCTGCCTGTTTGCTTGTTGGTCTGTTTTGCTGTTGTTGTTGTTGTTTTTCTGGCAGGGTTTCTCTGTGTAGCCTTAACGGACATGGAACTCACTCTATAGTCCAGACTAGCCTTGATGTCAGAGATCGACCTGCCTCTGCATCCCAAGTAAAGGGATTAAAGTCTTCTGATTCCATTCCAAGCCCACATAAGATTTTTTTTAGTCACCTAAGTTTGATTTGTTTTAAAATCCACTAATTCATCATTTCTTAAGAGCCTAGGAGGGAAGGATACAAACTCGGGGATCAAGTTTTTGGTTGTACAAGTAAGGAGCTCAGCTCCAGAGAAGTAAGGTTTTCCCAACATCACATAGGAATTAAGCGGGACAGGTAATGAGTGTGTATCTCACATCTGCAGAGTTAGTATCTACCTGCTCTCTCCCTGTTCAGAATTCTCAGGAGAGCTCCAGGACCACTATGGTTAGAATGATAGGGAGTGACAGGGAGTCCATGGTGGTCAGAGGTCACACAGTCTGAGATGTGGATGTCAATCTTTTGTCCCTAGGAGTCAGAATTTAAGTCTGAAACAGCCCAAAATGGTCCCCGAGAAAACAGAGAAAGATCTTCCGAGCTCCAGATCTGAAAGGCATGCTGCAAGTGTTTCAAGGTGAGAGAAACTACATTCTGTGGTTAACTGGGGGACTCTAGGGGTGGCTGGGGCTGTACTCTCTGGATAGAGAGTGATGTCTCTGATCATGGGTAGAGAAACTGAGAGGAGCAGAAAGTGTGTCCAGTGATGTCATCATATTTAATGGACATTATCATTCATCCCGTCCTGTATCACAATTTCCAGACCTCCCCCTCAGTCCGCAGAGCACATTGACTTTAATGTTCTCATTCCCTTGCTTGCATTTAATGCTGCGTATTTTCATCATTTCAGGGTTCCAGGAAGCCCAGCACCACTGGGGTAAGGAGAAATCACACAATCAGCCTCTCTCGTCTTTTTTTTTTATTGAAAAAAAAAAAAATTCTGCCTCCTCCTCGCCTCTCATTTCCCTCCCCCATCCTCCCACTTCTCTCCCCCCTCCCCCCACTCTTCTCCCCCCTCCCTCTCAAGTCTGAAGAGCAGTCAGGGTTCCCTGCCCTGTGGAGAGTCCAAAGTCCTCCCCCTCCATCCTGGTCTAGGAAGGTGAACATCCAAACTGGCTAGGCTCCCACAAAGCCAGAACATGAAATAGGATTAAAACCCAGTGCCATTGTCCTTGGCTTCTCAGCAGCCCTCATTGTCCGTTAATGTCTTTATCAGAGTTTATTTTTCTACTAACACTTATGTTTTGTGTTACTGTTCCCAGTATGCACAGCATCTGCCTCTCTCTGACTTTAAAGATGGCTCTACCAAATTGCCTCTCACTTTCTTCTCAGGCCTCTCTACTTAAATCACAAATAAGGCAATACCTTGTTTCTCATGTGACTCTTAATTTATATATTTTATTTTTCTGCAGTTCACATGACCCTGCGTCAACTCAACATTAAAAACATTGTCATTAATGTGGACAAAAGACAAATACAACATACAAGTGGTCATGGAAGAAATTTGCAAGTTTCTGAGTCCTATGATTTAGGTGTCCTGGGGTTTCCAGCTCTGCGCTCAGGGAAACATTACTGGGAAGTAGACGTGTCTAGATGTGATGCCTGGATCCTGGGAATAAATGATGGAATACGTGCTAAACCCCAGCTTCCTTCAATGAATCAACAAGGCATCAAAGTCAAATATAAATCTTATCTTAACCAAGATGTAAATTATCAGCCCAAATGTGGCTACTGGGTTATAGGGATGACGGACAGGTCTGTATATAATGCCTTTGAAGAGTGTTCTGTCACCCACAAGGCCAGTGTCTTGCTCCTCTCTCTGACTCATCCTCCTACTCGTGTTGGAGTTTTCCTGGACCGAGAAGCTTGCACTCTCTCATTTTATGATGTTTCCAACCATGGAGCTCTGATCTATAGATTCTTTGAACCGAACTTCCCTACTGCGGTTTTTCCATATTTTAATCCTATGGGATGTTCAGAGCCTTTGACAGTCTGTGGGCCACCCTCCTAAGCCCTCCCCAATATCTGCACACTGTCCCCATGTCTGATGTATCTCATATGTCTAAACTCTGTGGGATCATTTTAACGTTTTTTTATGTCTTTGCTTGCAGGGAACTATCAAACTGCCTTGGCGTAGCTGCCTTGAGAGGCACGAGTCATAGGCTTTTTATGTTAGGAGTCCGTAGCTCTTGGGGTACACTGGACCTTCCTATACCCAAGAGATGAGTGCACACATTCAGGCATAAAACATTCAGGCTATATTGCATTTTCTGTTTGTTCCTCCTAATAGTCAAGGAAGCATGGAAATTTGACAGGGCAATCGGTATTAGACATCAATCTTTGGTACCCTGTATAACCTGCCATCTTCATTGTTTTCTGTAAAGCAAACTGCATTGATTCTGGCAATTGCCACTATGATCTGTTTCTGATAAAGGAATAAAAGTCTGATTGATCTCAATTAAATTGTCACAGCATTTATCTTCCTGTGGTTCCTTTACCTGAGACTGTTCCTGTTCCATGCGGGCATAGCAAGTGACCTTGCCCTAGTAAGTGAGCACTGGCAATCACATTTGGTCTTTCTATTTTAATAACCTTCCCTTCTCAATGCAAACCAGTATGGATTCTTTTCCTTAATTCAATTGCTTGTCTGTTTACAAGGCAATAATAATTCATCATTTCCCAAATTCCCAAAGACAGTGTCTGTTCCTCACAAGGTGAGGTAAGACCTCTGCTAACCCGTACTTCCTGTTTTGTGGTGGAGAGAGAGAGAGAGAGAGAGAGAGAGAGAGAGAGAGAGAGAGAGAAGGTGAAGTCAGAGAGATGCCATGGAGCTGCCAAAGGAGAGAGAGATGCCCTGAACCTTACCCGGTAAGCCACAGCCTCATGGTGATACACAGATTAATAGAAATGGATTAATTTAAGATGTAAGAGTTACTTAATGTAAAGTCTGAACTAATAGACCAAGCAATGTTATGATTACTATAGCTTCTGTGTGATTATTCTGTTCAGGGCAGCCAGGAACAAACAAGCAGCTTCCAACTACAAAGTTCCTCTACAGCTCTTCTATTAGTTTTGAAAATTACATGTAAGTGTCTCTTTAGCCTAGGAATGAATCCTTAGTTGTAGGTCAGTTTAACCACATTGCTGTGCTTCATCAAAACTTAAGAAGGAAATATCTCTAATAGTAACCACTAATGCTGTGGGACAATGGTTTTACCCTGTAAAGATTTGTTTCTTGTACTTGTTTAATAAATGCTAATTGGCCAGTAGACAGACAGGAAGTAGAGGCAGGGCAGCAAGAATGCTGGGAAGAGGTAAAGTGCAGTCTACAGTCGTGATCCAGCCTCACAGGAAACAAAATATGACTGCCTCACCAAAAAAGATACCAAGATATGTGGCTAACTCAGATAAGAATTATGGGCTAATGTAAGTTATAAGAATTAGGTTATAAGAAGCCTGAGCTAATGGGTCAATCAGTTTATAACTTATGTAGACCTCTGTGTGATTCTTTGGGACTAAATGGCTGCAGGACCAAGTGGGACAAAAAACTTCAGTCAAGACACTAAGACTGTGTTCAGAGTAGCTGGGTTCTAATCCTGCCACTCCACATAGAAGTGTAACCCTGAATAGCAACCTCAAAATCCTATGATTTATGAGATTTTTATTTTTTTTTGTTTGTTTTTTGTTATTATTTGTTGTTTTTTAAATTTTTTCTATAAAGAGTATACACATACTATATGTCAGTGTGAGAAAATAAATCTGGATGTGTTAGAAGGCTCTGAAGGTAAAAGCATCATCCTCCAAGCCCAGTGACCTGAGTTCCATCACTTAACCCACACGGTAGAAGGAGGCAGCCAACTCTGACCTACAGATTATCCCCTGTGTTGACACATATGCAGTACACGCAGGCCTAGACACATTCACAAATCTAAAATGAGTTATGTCAGTGTTTTTTTTATTTTTTATTTATTAAAGATTTCTGTCTCTTCCCAACCGCTGCCTCCCCTTCCCTCCCCCTCCCCCAATCAAATCCCCCTTCTTCGTCTGCCCAAAGAGCAATCAGGGTTCCCTGCCCTGTGAGAAGTCCCAGGACCACCCACCTCTATCCAAGTCTAGTAAGGTGAGCATCCAAACTGCCTAGGCTCCCACAAAGCCAATAGGTGCAGTAGACCCAAAGAAAAACATATAGGCATCCTCCTGCATATGTCAGTGTTTTAAAAGGAAGATCAATGCATACAAATCATCCAGTGAACACTCCATAGATGGTTGTTCTGATAATTGCAGAGTTTATGTTCTGATTCCATGCAAAAGTCAGGAGAAAGGACAAATGAAGATTTCTCATTCCTGATGTCAAATTTACTATAATATGCTGTAGATATCTATGACTATAATTTGATTTTCACATTTATTTTGGACAGGATAATTGTAGTGGTGCTACATTTGTTTCTTATCAAATATGTAAATCCTATGATTTCCATTTTACAGTGAATGATGAAGATGCCAGTAATGCTGTAAACTTCCCTTGTGCTGTGTTGTGAAATGTGAACAATAGAATGCTTCTAGGAACTTAAGGCATGTCATTGGTATTCAACATGGCGTCTGTTTGTCCCCTTCTACTGTGACTGTAATAAAGAATTGTTGAGGGTGAGTACCAGAGCCTGGCATAATGGCTTTGATGCAGTCCCAGCACTCAGGAGGCCGAGACAGGAGGTTGCTGTGTATCTGAGCCAGGCTCAGTTACAGAGTCAGACCCTGCTGCATTCTGTACTACCTTTAAAGAAGAATGTTCCAGGTTTTGGTTGAGGTAGTTGGTTCCATGGGATGTGTTGGAGAATTGGTGGCCAAAAAGGTGTTTATTTCGAGTCAGATTGCCATAAATAAAGAGAAGGGCAGAAGTGGGGGATGAGGAGGGGTGGAGAGAGAGAGAAATAAAGAGAGAGAGAGAGAGAGAGAGAGAGAGAGAGAGAGAGAGAGAGATACATCATGGTGAGGGCTCCCAGGAGAGTTCTGGGCCCACTACCAAAGAAGACTGAATGGAGAGATCTCTGGAGAGTATCAGGGTCCCTGTGGCTGAAGAACAAGACTCGGACTTTGGAGGATGGAGGGGGTAGGTTCATAGCAGGCACCTACAACAAAGCTAATATCCAGGCAGGATGCAGGACAGACGTGTGACACAACATAGGATGCTCTGTCATGAGAACTCACTTAGGTTAGTGTGGCACCAGCAAGGCAGCTCCTGGGGACTCATTTTGAGTGGAACTCCATCGGGTCTCTATGTGTGACAGCAGAGAGGCCATTACAGGGTGGCATGTAGATTGGAGATTATAGCACCAAATGCTGGCAGAGTATTCATCAGCCAGTCAAACATCACCACGCTTTGTTTAAAGAATTACAATACCTGTATTATAAAATATCAGGGCAGGTGTGGCACATGCCTTTAATCCCAGTACTAGGGAGGCAGTTGTAGGCGGATCTCGATGAGTTCGAGGATAGCTTGGCATACAAGTGCTAGTTCCAGAACAGGCTCCACACCTACAGAGAAACTCTATCTTGAAAAAACAAAACAAACAAAAAGTAACAGATGATTTTATGTAATTTTAAATTATAAATTCATTCAAGAAAAGATTATATCTTTGTATCTCTCCAATGCTCTTTTTGGTTCATATTTCTTCCATAATTGTGTTTCATGGGAAAGCCTTTCCTGTGTTGAAATAAATGTCAGCGTGTATTGACACAGTTAGACTCACACACATTGCCACACTGCTCAGCAGCTTGGTCAGTGTTGTGCTCTCCGGGCTGCCTTCATTCTTGTCACTAAGGTTTAAGGCTGGTGTCAGACCTGACCACAAAGTCAAATCTTTGCAAAAAAAAAAAAAAAACTGGAGTGGAATTGTGTCTCAGAAAGTTCATGAAGAGCTAGATAGCTGCTTGAGAATTTTATGTTTTTTATTACCAAGGAGGCCTTAGGAAGAAACAGAAAAGTTACTGGTTAAACTCTATAAAAGACAAAGATGGTGGCTCATCCCTCTAACACCTGCACTTGCTAGATTGAGGAAGGAGTACTGCCAGCAGCTGGAGACCACCCTGAACAGGAGAAAGCTTCAGCCCGGTCTAGGATGTGAAATAAAACTTTTCCTCTAAAACAAGACCAAACAAAAAGTTGTAAAGAATTTTCTATAATCATTAACAATTCAGAAGAATCAGATTACAATATCGATTGACAGCCATTGTGTTCACAGCAAGAACAGCAGTTCAGTCTCTTGACCTCATCAAGATGTGGAGTTTGGGCTAGGGGTTTAGCTCAGGGATGGAACACTGGCCCAGCATTCACAAGGTCCTGGGTTCAATCCCTGAAGTGCAAGGACCAAACTAAAACAACAGTAAAAGCTTATGGGTTTACCACTAGGGTGAGGGAGTTAAAACTCAGCTAGAGGTCAGGCTGGGGTGCAGTGTAAGAGCCAGTATCTAAAAATAAAAATAGAAAGAGGAGGAGGTGACAGGTATGTTAAACAAAACTCAGACTACTCTGTCATATCTGCTGTCACTCTGTATGTCATAATTTAGTAGATCTGAGAATACAAGGAACACATGAGATAGGTGTGCAAACGTGGGGGGTGAGACTGAAAATGGGGATGGCTCCTTTCCTGATCAGCGTCTCTGTTTTAGATAATTCTCATGGATCTCAGGCAGTCTTGGCATCAAAGTCCCCTATTATGAGAATGGTCTCTAAGCTCCCGATCTTCCTGCTGCCAGCTCCAAAGCAGTGGAATCCTGTAACATGAAGGGGGACTGTAACATGTGGGGTACCGGGTATCTGTCCCGCCTGGTACCCTACAGGCAGCAATTCCCAAGGAAAAACCATACTGAGTCTGCATTAGGTTATAAAAAGATTGGCCCATTAGCTCCGGCTACTTATTAGCTCTTGTAGCTTATATTAACCCATTGTACTTATCTATGATAGCCATATGACTCAGAACCTTTCTCAGCCGGGTAGATTACATCTTGTTTCTGTGGACAGGAATGGGAGCAATGGGCTTTCTACTTCCCAGAATGCTCCTGTTCTCATCGCCCCCGCCTCTACTAAATGTCTGGTTTACCCGCCTATACTTCCTGCCTGGCCAATCAGCATTTATTTAAAACATGATTGACACAATACAGACGATTTTTCTGCACCAGAATCCTGTGGTGGTTTGAATAACAATGGCCTCCATAGGCTCATATCTTTGAATACTCAATTTCTAGTTATTGTGTCTGTTTGGGACAAATTGGAAGGTGTGGCGATATTGGAGTACATGTGACATGCGTGTGAGCTCTGAGATTTCAATACATTCTGGTCATTTCAGTGTCTCTCTGTCTCTGGCTCAGGTTTGTGTCTCAAATGTGACCTCACACCTACTGCCACAGCACCATGTCTTCCTGCCTGCTGCCATGATTCACACTGTGGTGGCCATGACCTCTAACCCTTTGAAACTGCAAGTCCCAAATCAAGCACTGTCCTTATAAGGTGCCTCAGTCATGGCGTTTGTCACAGAAACAGAAGAGTGACTAAGACAGACACATGCACACTGGGTGTGCACAGTGCTCAGGATTCACCCCAGGACTCCACCCTGCTAGGCATGCACTGTGCCAACACAACCACATCCCCAACTCTACGCAGGTTTAGCTTCTAAATTCAGGGGTGCTGAGGCAATAGCAACTGTGTCTAATAGAAACTCTAACTCAAAGGACCTGCAGAGAAATTCTGGAGAGAGATTCCTAGAAGGAATGTAATGAATGCATCTGATCAGCACTTGGCAGAGGCCCTGCTCTGGGCAGCAACAGAACACCTAATCTGCAGGACAACTCTGGGCAGCTGGAGAGCCCCTGCAGATTGCTAGATTCACTGCTATGAGTGTGGGGAAGTGTCTCTGCAGGGCTCTGCATGGGGCTCCTCCCATCCTGTCCCTACCGGTGGGAATCTTGATTGTGAGCAGCTGCCTTGAACTGCAGCTTCCTCCCTGTTCTCATCCTGTATGTGCCCAAGTCCAGCTCCAGAGGACACTACAGTTCCCTGTCCCTCACCTTGAATTTCCTGCCCTTTGCGCCACTCCGGCCACACAAAGCAAAACCCAGCCAGGAGCTCAGGTGCAGAAGGAGCTAATGGGGAGGGCTTTCTATCCATCAGGGGCAGCTTTTGCAAAGGTCAGCATCTTTTAGGGTGATTGTAGCTCTGTAGCTCTGAGAGATGTCCCAAGTTCCTGGAAAGCAGAGCAGACCCAAGGAGACTGGCTCCCTCTGGTGGTCAAACCTCAGATACCGATATGGTTGGTCCTTTGATTCTGTTTCAGCACTTTGATTCTTAACTTTGATCAGGCTTAGTGATCAAACAGGTCCTCGGGACATTTACTCTGGCTCCTCTTGCTCCTCTCCACACATTCAGGCTCTCTTACTTTTTTCTGAAGGTGTGAGAGCAGTTTTAAAGGGCAGAGTTTAATTTAGAAGAAAACTCTGTCTTTCTCTGGTGAGTTTGATTTCCAACTGAGAAGGTGCTGGGAAAGATGGATTGCTGGCTTCCTGCACTAGGAATGAGGTTCAGGTGGAGGCCTGGCCTGGAGAAAGACAGGTGTCAAGATCCAGAGAGCTCAAGGCTTTTCTACAGATGGAGCTCCTTCAATTCTCTCCTAGTGTTAATTTTGGGCTACATCAAGAATCTCCTGTTGAAAGACGAACACTATTGTCTGTCCATGTCCTCCACCCCCCACCTCATTAAAGAATGATGTTTGAAAAGAGTTTAAGGTTTTCTTTATAACAAGGTATTTACCCATGATTCTCTGAGTTCAATCCCTTTGCTTCTGTCTCTGTGATTAGAAATCCCAATCTTTCTGTAGCCTCTTATACATTTACTAGTACTATGAAACAGCCATAGGTCTGTAGAGAGTTGCTAATATTACATTAAAGAATGATGTTTGAAAAGAGTTTAAGGTTTCTTTATAACAATGTATTTACCCATGATTCTCTGAGTTCAATCCCTTTGCTTCTGTCTCTGTGATTAGAAATCCCAATCTTTCTGTAGCCTCTTATACATTTACTGGTACTATGAAACAGCCATAGGTCTGTAGAGAGTTGCTAATGTTACTTAAAAGTGATTAATCATATCTTCCTGCCTTCCCCTTGGTCCATGTGTGCCATAAAGGAAGAAAACTTAAATAAAATTTGTACCTGGCTTGCTGAAGCATGCATGGGGAGCCCATATATGGTAGTCCTGTTGAACTTGTCCGTATTGGGTTTCATGTCTAAGTTGATGAGGATTGACAATGTCTCCTCTTCAAGAAGGGACCATATCTCATTACAGATGGTTGTGAGCCACCATGTGGTACCTGAGAATTGAACTCAGGGCATTTGGAAGAGCAGGCAGTGTTCTTAACCTCTGAGCTGTCCTAAATGAATTTCAGCCTGGACTAGTAATTCCAGCTACAAAGAAAGATGATGGAGAAAGGTCCAAAGACCAGGGCCTGCCTGGGGACACAATAAGATCAGGTCTAAAAGAAAGAACAAAAAACACTCAGAGGCTCTATCTTATTGGGCAGGTTTGTGGTGATGGTGGATGCTGGGGAAAACATTCAAATGCACTTCAGACCCCAATTCTTAGGTAAGAAACAGGAAATTGAATGAAGAGATGTGAACATGGTAAGAGAGCCCTTTCTAGAAGTGACAGCTTTTCTAGTTCTTTGGGACATGCTACCCTTATACAGACAAGGGCAAATCTTATGTAACTGCCCTGTTCCACCCTCCCCAGACACTGGGGTTCCAGGTGAACCTTGCAATCCCAGGAATTTTCTACCTTTCACGAACAGCACAAGCTCCTGATTAATTTTAATGCTATAAAGACTGAAAGACGTCTCCTGTTAGGAAGACCTTGAGAGCCACGAAAGGACAGGGAATGGCAATCCAAGCTTTATCCAAGCTAATGTAGACACCAGAGGACTCAGGAAAGGCCTTGTGTGTCCAGGCTGACTTGGAGGATTGTCGTGAGCCCATCCTCTTTCCCCTTTGCTCTCCTGCTATTAATAAGCTCTGGACCCCACTACCTGTACTGTAGTGTGTTTATCTGTGGATTGAAAAAAGGATGAGACTTTTTTAAGCTGTATAATTTTTTTATTTTTATTGATCTCTACATTTTTCTCTGCTCCCCCATGACCTCTCCCCTCCCGTTCAACTGTCTCCGCAATGTCCACATGCTCCCAATTTATTCAGGGTATCTTGTCTTTTTTTATCTTCCATGTATATTAGATCTATGTATGTCTTTCTTAGGGTCCTCACTGTTGTTTAGGTTCTCTGGGATTGTGATTTGTGGGCTCATTGTTTCTCTCAATTTTGTGTGCTTCTTTCGTTGTTTTGTTTGTTTGCTTGTGTGTATTTGTTTTGCTTTTTTATCTCTAGGAAAAGATATGCCCAGTTAGCAAATCTTAACTTTTCTATTCTTTGTCTAATCAGGATTAAGAGACAAAATGAGGAGCCCTAATTGGCCAGAACGCAGAAATATCATGCTATGTATTTCTATGGTTCTACCCGATATTAGGGAAATTCCCAGGAATCCACAAGGATGACTCCACCCAAGACTCCTGGCAATAGTGGAGAGGATGCCTGAACTGGCCTTCCCCTGAAAACAGATACATGAATACCCCAACTATCATAATAGAGCCTTCATCCAGTAACTGACGGAACCAGATGCAGAGATTTACAACCGAGCACGAGACCAAGCTCTGAGTATCTAATCAAAGAGAGGGAGGAGGGATTATATGAGTAACAGTGGTCAAAATCATGATGGAGAAATCTACAGAGACAGCTCCTGGAAGCTGATGAACTCTACACTGACAGCTCTGGAGCCTCCATGGGACAGAACTAGGCCCTCCATATATGGGAGACAGTGGTGAAGCTTAGGATATCTGAGGGTTCCCTGGAAGTAGGACCAGAATCTATCCCTGACATAGAAGTTACGTTGTTGGACGCAAAGCGGCAGCCGGACGACCGACACAAGGCGACCGGGACTGACATGGCCAGACAGCGCAGGTGGATGGGACCGGCGCTCAACAGATCGCCCCACGACAATTAAATCAAAGAGGTAGGCCTTTGGTTTGCGAGGTTCCTGGCAAACGGGGAGACTGGTCTTCTTCCTGAAGACCCTTCTGAGGGGTGAGAGGGATCTTGGCCCCTGGTAGGAGCCAGGAAACAGAGCAAGGGCATTTTGTAAGAGGAGATTCTGGCCAGCAGAGAAACCGCATCGTTAGGAGGAGATGGGCAGGCGCCAAGGTAAAAAATTCACCCAATAATCTGAAAAACAACATGAAAACACCAGAACCCAATGATATTACAACAGAAGGACTTGAACACCCTAACACAGAAGAAGTGGAAAAAAATGACTTTATGAAAGCAATAGAGTCCCTTAAACAACATGTGAAAAATGCCCTTATAGAAATGGATGAGAAGTATAAGCAAAAGTTTGAAGAAATGAGTAAATACGTACATGATATCCTGGGAAACCAAGAAAAAACGATCAAACAGGTAATGGAAACAGTTCAAGAATTGAAAACTGAAATGGAAGCAAGGAAGAAAAAACAAACCGAGGACCAGCTGGATATGGAAAATCTGGGTCAGTGAGCAGAGCCTACAGAAACAAGCATAATCAATAGAATACAAGAGATAGAAGAAAGAATCTCAGATTCAGAGGACATCATGGAGAAAATAAACGCACTGATCAAAGAAAACAGTAAAGCCAACAAATTCTCATCACAAAACATTCAGGAAATATGGGATACAATAAAAAGACCAAACCTAAAAATAATATGAATAGAAGAAGGTGAAGAATGACAGCTCAAAGGCGCAGAAAATATTTTTAACAAAATTATGGAAGAAAACTTTCCCAACATAAAGAAAGATATTCCTTTGATTATTCAAGAAACATACAGACCACCAAACAGACTGGATCAAACAAAAACATCCCCTCACCATATAATAATCAAAACACAAAACACACAGATTAAAGAAAGAATATTAAGAGCTGCAAAGGAAAAGGCCAAGTAACTTATAAAGGTAAACCGATCAGACTTACACCTGACTTCTCTATGGAAACCATGAAAGCCAGAAGATCCTGGATAGAGGTACTTCAAAAACTAAGAGACCATGGATGCAAACACAAACTTCTTTACCCAGCCAAGCTAGTGTTCACAATCAATGGAGAAAACAAGACATTCCAGGATAAGAACAAATTTAAACAATACGTAGCCACAAATCCAGCACTACAGAAAGTAATAGAAGGAAAATCGCAACCCAAGGAATCCAACATTGCCAACACCGACTACAATAATATATCTAGCGATCCTTCACCAGCACAACTCAAAGAAGGGACACACAAAAACTCTACTACCAAAAACAATAAGTATAACCGGAGTAAACAACCACTGGTCATTAATATCACTTAATATTAATGGTCTCAATTCACCTATAAAAAGGCACAGGCTAAGAGATTGGATAAGAAAACAGGATCCAACATTCTGCTGTTTGCAAGAAACACATCTCAACCACAAAGACAGGCATCTACTCAGAGTAAAAGGATGGGAAAAGGTCTTTCAAGCAAATGGCCCTAAGAAAACAACAGGTGTGGCCATACTAATTTCTAACAAAACTGACTTCAAACTAAAATCAATCAGAAGAGATCGAGATTGGCACTTTATACTCATAACAGGAACAATTCATCAGGACGACATTTCAATCCTGATTGTCTATGCCCCCTAATATAAAAGCACCCACTTATGTAAAAGAAATATTACTAGAACTCAAGGCAGACATCAAACCACACACACTAGTAGTAGGAGATTTCAACACACCTCTCTCCAATGGACAGGTCAATCAGACAGAAACCTAAGAGAGAATTAAGAGGATTATTGGAGGTAATGAAGCAAATAGACTTAACAGACATCTATAGAACAACTCCATCCCAAAAAGGAAAGAATATACCTTCTTCTTTGCAGCTCATGGAACCTTCCCAAAAATTGACCATATACTCGGAAACAAAGGAAACCTACACAGATAAAAAAGAATATCAGTATCCACCTGTGTCTTATCAGATCACCACGGATTAAAGTTAGAAGACAACAACAATGCTACCCCCAGAAAGAAGACAAACTCATGGAAACTGAACAGTCAACTACTGAACCACACCTGGGTCAAGGAAGAAATTAAGAAAGAAATTAAAGTCTTCCTTGAACTTAATGAAAATAAAGAGACAACACACTCAAATCTATGGGACACGATGAAAGCAGTGCTAAGAAGAAAATTCATAGCACTAAGTGCCCACTTAAAGAAAACGGAGAAAGCATACATTGGGGACTTAACAGCACACCTGAAAGCTTTAGAAATAAAAGAAGCAGATGTACCCAGAAGGAGTAGAAGACTGGAAATAATCAAACTGAGGGCTGAAATCAACAAAATAGAAACACAGAAAACAGTCCAAAGAATCAATGAAACAAAAAGTTGGTTTTTAGAGAAAATCAACAAGGTCGAACAAACCCCATCCAGACTAATTAAACAACAGAGAGAGAACACGCAAATAAACAAAATCAGAAATGAAAAGGGGGACATAACCACAGACACAGAAGAAATTCAGAGAATCATTAGATCTTACTACAAAAGCCTGTATGCCACAATACTGGAAAATAAAAATGAAATGGACACTTTTTTAGATAAGTACCATATACCAAAGCTAAACCAAGACCAGGTGAACGATCTAAATAGACCTATTAGTCGTGAAGAACTAGAAACTGTTATCAAAAATCTCCCCTCCAAAAAAAAGCCCAGGACCAGATGGTTTCAATGCAGAATTCTACCAGAACTTCCAAGAAGAGCTAATACCTATACTCTTTAGCGTATTTCACAATATAGAAACAGAAAAGTCATTGCCAAATTCCCTTTTATGAAGCCACAGTTACCCTGATACCAAAACCACACAGAGACCCAACCAAGAAAGAGAATTACAGGCCTATCTCACTCATGAATATCGACGCAAAAATTCTCAATAAAATACTGGCAAACCAAATTGAAGAACACATCAGAAAAATTATCCATTATGATCAAGTAGGCTTCATCCCAGAGATGCAGGGCTGGTTCAACATACGCAAATCTATCAATGTAATCCACCATATAAATAGACTGAAAGAAAAAAACCATATGATCATTTCATTAGATGCTGAAAAAGCATTCAACAAAATTCAACACCCCTTTATGATAAAGGTCTTGCAGAGACTAGGGATACAAGGGTCATATTTAAATATAATAAAAGCTATTTACAGCAAGCCGACAGCTAACATCAAATTAAACGGAGAGAAACTCAAAGCCATCCCACTAAACTCAGGAACAAGACGAGGGTGTCAACTCTCTCCATACCTCTTCAATATAGTGCTTGAAGTTCTAGCAATAGCAATAAGACAACATAAGGGGATCAAGGAGATTCGTATTGGAAAGGAAGAAGTTAAGATTTGGTTATTTGCAGATGATATGATAGTATACATAAGCGACCCTAAAAACTCTACCAAAGAACTCCTACAGCTGATAAACACCTTTAGTAGTGTGGCAGGATACAAGATCAACTCCAAAAAATCAGTTGCCTCTTATACACTAAGGATAAGGAAACAGAGAGGGGAAATCAGAGAAGCATCACCTTTCACGATAGCCACAAATAGCATAAAATACCTTGGGATAACCCTGACCAAGGAAGTGAAAGATCTATTTGACAAGAACTTTAAGTCTTTAAAGAAAGAAATAGAAGAGGACACCAGAAAATGGAAGGATCTCTTTTGCTCTTGGATTGGGAGGATCAACATAGTAAAAATGGCAATTCTACCAAAAGCAATCTATAGATTCAATGCAATCCCCATCAAGATCCCATCAAAATTCTTCACAGATCTGGAGAAGACAATAATCAACTTTATATGGAAAAACAAAAAACCCAGGATAGCCAAAACAATCTTATACAATAAAGGATCGTCTGGAGGCATTACCATCCCTGACTTCAAACTCTATTACATAGCTACCGTATTGAAAACAACTTGGTATTGGCATAAAAACAGAGAAGTCGACCAATGGAATCGAATAGAAGACCCTGACTCTAACCCACAAACCTATGAACACCTAATTTTCGATAAAGGAGCTAAAAGTATACAATGGAAAAAAGAGAGCATCTTCAACAAATTGTGCTGGCAAAACTGGATGTCAATCTGTAGAAGAATGAATATAGACCCATATCTATCACCTTGCACGAAACTCAAGTCCAAGTGGATTAAAGACCTCAATATCAGTCTGAACACACTGAATCTGATAGAAGAGAAAGTGGGAAATTCTCTACAACACATGGGCACAGGAGACCACTTCCTACGTAAAACCCCAGCAGCACAGACAGTCAGGGCCTCATTGAATAAATGGGACCTACTGAAACTGAGAAGCTTCTGTAAAAGCAAAGGACACTGTTGCTAAGACAGAAAGGCAACCCACTGACTGGGAGAAGATCTTCACCAACCCCGCAACAGACAAAGGTCTGATCTCCAAAATATATAAAGAACTCAAGAAACTAGACCGTAAAAGGCTAATCAACCCAATTATAAAATGGGGCACTGAGCTGAACAGAGATCTCTCAACAGAAGAAGTTCAAATGTCCAAAAGACACCTAAGGTCATGCTCAACTTCCTTAGTGATCAGGGAAATGGAAATCAAGACAACTTTAAGATACCATCTGACACCTGTCAGAATAGCAAAAATAAAAAACACCAATGATAGCCTTTGCTGGAGAGGTTGTGGAGAAAGGGGTACACTCATCCATTGCTGGTGGGAATGCAAACTTGTGCAACCACTTTAGAAAGCAGTGTGGAGGTTTCTCAGGAAACTCAGGATCAACCTACCCCAGGACCCAGCAATACCACTCTTGGGAATATACCCAAGAGAGGCCTTATCATATAACAAAAGTATGTGCTCTACTATGTTCATAGCATCATTGTTTGTAATAGCCAGAACCTGGAAACAATCTAGATTCCCTTCAATAGAAGAATGGATGAAGAAAGTATGGAATATATACATATTAGTGTACTACTCAGCAGTAAAAAACAAGGACTTCTTGAAGTTTGCAGGCAAATGGATGGAAATAGAAAACATTATCCTGAGTGAGGTAAGCCAGTCCCAAAAAGAGGAACATGGGATGTACTCACTCATATTTGGTTTCTAGCCATAAATAAAGGGCATTGAGCCTATAATTTGTGATATTGGAGAAGCTAAATAAGAAGGAGAACCCAAAGAAAAACAAATAGGCATCCTCCTGAATATTAACCTTCATTAGGCCATGAAAGGAGACGGAGACAGAGACCCACATTGGAGCACTGGACTGAAATCTCAAAGTCCAAATCAGGAGCAGAAGGAGAGAGAGCACAAGCAAGGAACTCAGGACCACGAGGGTGCACCCACACACTGGGACAATGGCGATGTTCTATGGGGAACTTACCAAGGCCAGCTGGCCTGGGTCTGAAAAAAAGCCCGGGATAAAACTGGTCTCGCTGAACATAGCGGACAATGAGGACTACTGAGAACTCAAGAACAATGGCAATGGGTTTTTTGATCCTACTGCACGGATTGGCTTTGTGGGAGCCTAGGCAGTTTGGAGGCTCACCTTACTAGTCCTGGATGGAGGTGGGTGGTCCTTAGACTTCCCACAGGGCAGGGAACCCTGATTGCTCTTTTGGCTGATGAAGGAGGGGGGACTTGATTGGGGGAGGGGGAGGGAAATGGGAGGCGGCGGTGGAGAAGAGACAGAAATCTTTAATAAATAAATTAATTAATTAAAAAAAAGAATAAAAAAAAGAAGTTACGTTGTTTTAGCCCATTCCTTCAGGTGAAATGTCATGTTCAGCCTTTATGGGGGTTGGGGGATTTCAGGGGGGCATGGGCCTCCTCCAATTTAATGTGGCAGACTTTGTTTCTTGTCCATGGGAGCCCTCACCCCTTGGGAGGAATAGATGGGGGAAGAGTTGGAGGGGAAGAAGTGTTCTGGGAATATGGTCTGTATCCTGTCAATTGTATTTTAATAAAACACTGATTGGACAGTAGCCAGGCTGGAATTAAAGGTGGGGTAACCAGGCAGGAAGTATAGGCAGGGTGATAAGAACAGAAGAATTCTGGGAAGAAGAAAGATTCAATCTTCAGCCATCACCCAGATGTAGAGGAAGCAAGATGTTAGTGCCTCACCAAAAAGGTATCAAACCATGTGACTAACTCAGATAAGAATTATGGACTAATATAAGTTATAAGAGTTAATAAGAAGCCTAAGCTAATAGGCCAATCAGTTTATAATTGATATAGGTTTATGTGTGTTTCTTGGGAATGAACGACTGTGGGACTGAGTGAGACAGACACCCAAGTCAACAAGAAAGAGGACATGGAGGAGAGGTAGTGAGGACTGTGGTTGGAATATAAAATAAAAAAATACATTTAAAAAAAGAAAGAAAAGAAACTTCCACAACACAATGAGAATCATTAAAAATGAAAGCAAAAAGATCGTGAAGAGCTGGGATGTGCAATGTCAGAATGCTGAAATGTTGCCAAGCAACCGTGGTCAACACATGGTCCATGCCTCTTATCTCAACAGTTCTGAGCTACTGGCAAACTGGACAGGTGTTCAGATACTCCCACTGTTTCTGCAATGGTTAATCATGGATTTTCATGAGTTCCTCTTTAATCTGCTACAAATGTCTGCTGATGCTACAATAAAAATGTAGTAGCAAAATACTGCAAAACAAGTTTTGGTTTTGTATACAGGGTTTCTCTGTGTAACTCTGGCTGTCCTAGAACTCACTCTCTAGACTACGCTTTCCTCAAACTCAAAGATCTGCTCGCATCTGCCTCCCGAGTGATGGGATTAAAGTCCTCAGTCACCACTATCTAACACAAACGTTTAAACAACAGAAATTTGTTTTTCTGATACCACAACCAGAGAATCCGAATCAACTTTCAGTCAATTATTTTCCAGCTACATCTTCCATTACTTTTATAAGTGATTCATAAAGAATGATCACTCAACATTTTGAGACCCTCACCTTCTCATAAGCCCAAAACATGGCAACCAGGTCTTTGATGAGTCCCTGAAACTCTTGGCCTGGATTTCCAAGGCACCACCGACTGCCACCTTTGCCTCTACTTGATGATGCAGGGCAGGGCAGGTTGAGACTGAAGGGTTTTCAATGAAGAGTGAGTTCAGGACATGGAGAAATTGCTAATAGATCCCACTCCTCAGACAAAGATTTGACATTTTCATATGGCCATGTGTTACTGTTGGAACCAAGTCCACCCTCAGCCCACCTTCAGAAACACTGCCCGGAGCCATGTCATCTCCACCCACCAAACTGGACACTTCAGCTGTTGCCGCAGGTCCCATACCCTTTATGTAAGCCCAGGCCATCACTGCCTCCTCTCCACCCCTCTCTTTCCCCTATTCATGCTCACAGGTGGCTTATGCCCACTGCCACCATAAAATTCTTGCAGGAGATCTGTTGCATGGTGTGATCTCTGCCTATTCTTCACCCAAGAGCTGCCAAGATACTCCTCGGACATGAAACTCTACAGTTATGTCATCTATCAGGGGAAGGGGTTGTGATTGCTTAATGAGTACCCGTGGCTTCTAAGAATACTTTGTTTAGCCATAGAGGCCCTTTAACCAAGTCCTCACTGTGCTGGAGCATAACTAGGACACACTGAACAACAGAAATATCTTATGTCCCAAATTCATTAAAACTCTCAAATTGCATTAACTTCTTAAAAAATCGCCACTAGGGATAGGCATGGTCCTACATGCCTGTAATCACAGCACTTGTGAGTGGGAGGCAGAGTGACCTGGAGTTCAAGGCTACAGGAGATCCTGTCTGACAACAACTAAATCAAAACACACACAAATAAATAAATAAATAAATTCATACATATATAAATAAATAGCCATGTGGCATTCCACACTGTATGCTTAAAAATGAAGAATTAATATGTATTCACCTATAATAAGTAGATTTTCTCCATAACATACAGATTATATGATCTCTGCAATTTAAGTGTCCAATATTCTCAGTCAGAACTAAAAATACTCAATATCAATAATGGCTGATTCATCTGTTGTAGAATTTCCCAGGACATGGTATTCTTATTTGGCTAGCTACCATTTTCAGTTCAGCTATAATGACAGTTTAAACTGAAATTGACATTTCAACCAGTAAATTTCGGAAAATCTAGCTTTGTGAGGTAGCTACACCAACCCTAGTCTTCTCTGGATCATTGACTGGGATCAGATGCCTGCAGTCTCAGCTGTTTGATCCAGAAGGCTGGAGACCAGTCTGGAAGCCATAG
The DNA here is from genome assembly GCA_963919715.1 of Microtus obscurus. Taxonomy (NCBI): domain Eukaryota; kingdom Metazoa; phylum Chordata; class Mammalia; order Rodentia; family Cricetidae; genus Microtus; species Microtus obscurus. The sequence continues at coordinate 9,723 of CAWTZC010000106.1, read as the reverse complement.
GGGAGTCTCCAACTCTGATAAGGTGAGAGGAGAAAATGGAGAGGGAAAAGGAGAGGGAGTGGGTAGACAAAGAAAAAACAGAGCAAGGGAAATGAAGTTCAGAGAGTGGGAGAACAGGTTTACTTCTCACCTTCCCTTCAAGGCAGAGCAGCTGCATCAACATTTCTGAAGATTTGGCTCCTGCTCCATCCTTGGGATCTTTCCAGACATTTTAGGATTTTTCTAGCCTTTCTTAATTTTTTTTAAAGTTTATTGATTCTTTATGAATTTCATATCACGTACCCCCTTCTCATTCACCTCCCCATCCCTCCATATTTGCCCTTTGCCCTTGCAACATCCCACCATCAAAAGAAAACAGAAAAAAATAACAACAACAACAAAAACCTCACTGGGGAAGTTGCAGTGTGTCTTGGTGTATCACGCAGTATGCCCCTTTGCCCCAGAAAGCTGTACTTGCAAATGTTCATTGCAATGAGTCATTGGTCTGGTTCAAAGCCTCCGCCTTCTGCTGTACTATCAATACTGGATCTTCCACAGGACTCCTCTCAGATATCCTATTGTTGCCCTGTGTCTTGGAGATCCTGAAGCTGTTCTACAGGATCGGCTGTTTTTACTCCAACAGTTCATGTACAGAATAGATGTTGAAGTCGTTCAACTCAAAGCCTTAGACCTTGGCCTGGTAATAGCTCAGTAGTCAGCCCACCCTACTCTCCTGCACCTGGGCCAACAGGGCTACCTCTCCCAGGCAAGGGTAAGGTCAGCTCTCTTGCCTTTGACTGCTGACAAGGTGCAGGACTGGCTCTCCTGTGCTGATGCTATGGGGGGGGGGAGCAGCTTTCCCTCATCCACACTTCAGGGCCAGCTCCTAGCACTGCCTCATCAAGGGAAAGTCCAGCTCTCCTGTGCCCCCACCACCAGGACCAGCCTCTACTGCTCTGACCACAAGGTACAGACCCTGCTCTCCCAAAGGCTGCAACCATCAATGGGTGGGACCAGCTCTCCCACACACAGGCCACCATGGACAGCTCTATTGTGCTACCCAAAAGAGATTCAGGCCCACTCTCCCAAGTTCTGCAGCTGATGAGGGACAAGTCAGAGCCAGCTTTGTGCAACCCTCAGGCATCAACATGGCTCCAGGCAACAGCAAGACCAGGGAAGTCTTCATGGCCTTTGGGGGTAACATGGGCCGCATACAATGATCCCAGGCCCCTGCTGCTGCAGCCATGGACCCTGACATGGTCCTGGTGGCAACACAGGCCTGGACATCACTATTGCCTCAGGTGTCAGCACAGGCTACTCATATCAGGCTGTTTGTTCCTCACAATCCTCATGTCGTCAGGTCTGCCTCTGTTCATAGTGTCTATACTGTTCTGCTTCTGCATCTTTCCTTCCAATTTCTTCACCAAATATGTCCTCATCATAGTGGATGCTGCCCTGCCCATGTGGCAATGGGTTGTGAATGGAGTTCTTCAGTGTTTACTGCCCCATCAGCAACACTTCAATGTCACTAGCCATTTTCATTTATTTATTTGTTCATTTTTGGTTTCTCTCTTTTTGAAAGGTCTCACTGTATGATTGTATGTAGACTGGCTAGGAAATCAGTCTGCAGACCAGGATGACTTTGAGATGCTCCTGCATAACACCCCAGAGTTTGGGTATTCAACTGCTTGACCTCTACACCCAACATTAAGATTGTGTTAGCCTTTGAAAAATTGACTGCTGTAGTAATTTTCTGTTACAGGGTCTCATTTTATACCCCATGCCAGTTTTGAAGGCTTTTTCTTTTGAAGGCTATATCATCCAAGTGATAGGACTCAACCCTCTCTGAGTCTTCAGCTTCACTGGCATCTTGGCAGTATTTGCAGTTGCCTGCATACAATAGCTTTGGATCTTTCTTTCTTTTTTCTTCCTTCCTTCCTTTCTTTCTTTGTGTATTTTTTTTAAGACAGGGTTTCTCTGTAGCTTTGGAGCCTGTTTTGTAACTAGCTCTTGTAGACATCTAAATGGGTCACAGTGTTGGATAAATTTACATAGGCTTGGGAAAGAGAAGAAAAGAGTATAAAGAGTCATAAAATAACTTAATGTTTTTTTAAAAAGGTAAGGTCTTTAAAGAGACAGAGTACAGATAGTCATAGATTAAAGGAAGTAAAAAAAATAAGTCAGGTAAAAATGGGAAATTTACAGAGAATCTGGATTCTGTATATTATTGTGTTTTCTTTAAATTTGTTGACTGTAAAGGGGCTAAACAAAGAGACATATCTCATTGTGTGGGCTGCTAAGCTAAATCAACATGTATATTATAAAGGTATTATGACTTCAAAATTTGGGTCTAAGAATATGATGCTTTGGAAAAGAGGTTTTTCTTTTGTTTTCACAGAAGATGAGAACTTGTGGATTGTCTCCATGCAAATATGGCTTCATGGACATAGACCTCCTGAAAAGTCACTGTGAAAACACCCACAAAGAAAATGCATTGCTCAACTGCTAACTGAGAAGAATCTAGCACAACAGCACCCCCATACAGCACAAAGCAGTTTGGAGAGAAAAAACTGCACACATTCCCAAATATTGTTTATGAATGTTCTTTTGCATTTAGAGGGAGATATGATATAAATATGAATAATTTATATTCGTATGGATCTTGCTTTATTGATATCAATTTAAGGTCAATCTTGTTATATGTATATTTCTGTTCTTGATTAAGGTATTGTGATTGTGTAGTTCATTTAAAAGTGTATAATTAGGAAATATAGGTTGTTAATGGATATCAATAATAGTCAAGCTTATAGTCATGCTAGTTAGAATTTCTAGACATATAGAGATATATTTCAGTTAGATAGGCATTCTTCATATCTTTCAAAGACTATAGAATATGGCATTTAAAATGTTTTAATACCTAGGAATTTTAATAACAATGAGAAAAATCTGCTCTTGGCAGCACCAGCTACTTCAAGAGAAAGATGGGCATTGAAGAGGCTCCTTATGGAGTTTGCTAGCCATTTGTACAAGAAACTACTCTTGCCTGGATTGCTCCACGGGACATACAAAACCCACAGAGAAATGACTGCTCAATTTGCCTAAAGGTGAGATGATCCTTTGGGGTTCCTGCTTCATAAAAGTGTCTGTGAGACATTCTTCAGGACACAGAAAAAAAGGGACTAAACTGTCTTTGAAATTTCCGCTGGATACATTGGGACTGTACTGAAGATGGATTCCCCAGTGGTATAGAAGAACTTTCGGTCTCTTTCCAGGCAGTGAGATTTCTCTGTCATTTCTAGAATTTTGGAAGTTATTTTCAATATTATTTGCTTCTGGAGTCTTTGATGGAGTTAAAGAATAGATAAATAGTTATAGTTTTCCATTGTTATGACAAAAGATAAAATAGATACAATTATTGTAACCGTAATTCTTGCTTGATACCTGTTATATGTAATTTTACTATGTTAAAGCCTTTCTTTTTTATTTAAACTGAAAAGGGGAAATGGTGTAGGAAGTCCTTCTGTTTATGTCCTGCTTTCATTGGTTGAATAAAGAAACTTCCTTGGCCTGATAGGGCAGAACTTAGGTAGGCAGAGAAGACAGAACTGAATGCTGGGAAGAAGGGCAGAGAGGCAGACACCATGAATCTTTGGTCTGACTGACACTGGTTAGAATCTTGCTGTTAAGCCAGAGTCACATGGAGATACACAGATTATAAGAAACGGGTTAAATTAAGATGTAAGAATTGGCCAATAAGAGGCTAGAGCTAATGGGCCAGGCAGGGATTTAATTAATACAATTTCTGTGTGGTGATTTTGGGTGTAAGAAAGCCGGGTGACCAGAACAGAACAAAAGGCCATTCTACTTCTACAACATTGGATATCAGGCCATTTCCTCCTCAGACTTGTAGACTAGTATTTTTTAGTTATATATGCAACTGCCTTTATTACACACCTGGTTATCACAATTCAGTTCTCAGGTGTGGCAGAAAAATCTACCTCTTTCAGACTACAGATGAAATAACTGAAAAAATGATCCAGATACCTTCTAGTTTGTGCCAAACACACTGTTCTATTTTGACAACCCACGTCTCTCGTGATGATAGGAATTGTTAAGAGGCAGTCTTTTTTTGCTTTTCAAATGTATTTTGTAGAGATTTTTCACTAACATGAATCTGATTTTATCTACTCGACTCTGTATAGATTAAGTAAATATGTGTGATAAATTTAAAAGAAGACTTACTGTTGAGTGTATCTTGCTTACTTTACTAGAACTCACTTCCACCAATCTCATGTCTACCCCTTTATTCTTCTCAACTTTATATCTCTGAAATCATCCCAAATTTTGAAAAGACACCTCAAATGAAATGCATTCTTAAAATTATAGTGAGATAAACTCATCAATATCAAAGACAAAAGACCAACAGGAAACTAAATACACCATGCTCTTCCTATCATGTACAAATTATCACCGGCTAAGCATGTAGGCAAGGCTCAAATTCTAAGTATTCTGTAGAATCATTGGAAAACAGTTTCCATGAAAGTTTTGTGATTCTATCACAGCCCTTACACAGTTTGCTTAAAAATCAGTGCAGTGACATTCCTCCACTTCGAGAAAACTGTTAAGGAAAGCAGTTAAAGCAGTTAATGTAGGTAGAGCATAGTAGTCGGACAGATTCATCATTAACACAAGAAGGTTTTAGGGATAAACCAGACAACACATTGGACGAAATTTGATAGGGATGAAGACCTAGTTCCTCTAGCCTGTAATGATAGTACTCAGGAATTTAGGATAGGGATATTGGTAGGAGTTGGAGAGAGCATCATAAGCACATAGTGAGTTTCATTCCAGGCTGGGATACAGAGCAGAACTCTGCCTCGATAACAAAACAAAACAAAAATGGTAAAAGGTTTCTACATCGTTATTCACAATTCAGAAGGATAGGTGCATATTACAATTATGTAACATCAATTGTGTCCATAGCAAGAACAAGTGTAGAGGCTCATGACCTCATCAAGATATCCCTCATCAGCAAGGGATTTAGCTCAGCAATGGAGCACTAGCCCAGCATTCACAAGGCCCTAGGTTCAGTCTCTAGAAGGGAAAAGATCAAACTAAAACAGGAACAGCAGAAGCTTATGATTTCAGCACTGGGGAGACTGAGGGAACAGGAGCTCAGAGGTCAAACGAGGTTCTACTATGAGACCATATTTCAAAGGAAGAGGAGAAGAAGGAGGAAAAACAAGTATGTTAAGTAAAATTCATATTGTGGTGGCATATCTGTTCATCTGCCACACCTTATGTCACTTGTCAGTAGGTCAGAGAGGATAAGGAACAAATGAGTTGTTTTATTGAAGGAGGTGTGTCACTGGGAGCAGACATTGAAGTTTCAATAGATGTGGCCATTACCAAAGCTCTCCACCCTCTGCTTTATATTTGTGTCACAAGTTGTGACCTCTCACCCCCTGATTCAACACTGTATTAGTCAAGATTCTCTAGAGCAGTGATTGTGAGCAGCTGCCCTGAACTGCATCTTCCTCCTGGGTGAAGGCTTTCTTTTCATAGAGGTAGCTTTCCAGAGGATCAAGACATGTTTAGATGATTGTAACATGAGCCTGAACAAGTAAACTAACAACTTCCTGTAGCATTGTGTCCTAAGTTCAGAAGTTCAGGAAGGCAGAACTGACATAGGGGAACTGACTTCCTCTGATGGTAGAACCAGATAAAATTGTGCTAGCATCCCATTGGCTGGTAGTTATTTAGTTTCTCTTTCTCAGTTTCAGCCCTTAGTGTCATAACTTTTATTTCTCTTCTGGCTCAGCAGACATCAGACTTAGGAACGGAGTCCTAAAGACACTGTGGACTCTATTCGTTCCTCTCTACAGATTCGGGATCTCTTGGTTGGTGTCTGAAGACCTCACAGCAAATCTAGAGGGCAGAATTTGGAAGAAAACACTCTTTGTTCTGGTGAGTTTAATTCGAAACTGATAAGATCCAGGAAAGAAGTACTGCTGGCTCCTTGCTGAATGTGGGGTAGTGGGCAGAGGGAGGTGTGGCCTTGACAAAGAAAATTTTCAAATTGCACAGTTGGAGTAAAGCCAGAGTGGTGTCTGAATGTGGAGTTGAAGGTCTCTCTGTGTAATAGTGTATTTACCGATGGTTCTATGTTATTGGTCCCTTTGCTTCTGCCTCTGTAATTAGAAGTCCCAATCTTTCTGGAGCCTCTCATACATTTACTTGTACTGTTTAAAGCCTCAAGTCTGTAGAGAATTGCTAATGTTACTTATAGGTCATTACCCTTGCCTGCCTTTCCCTTGGTCCTTGTCTGCATGCCTAAAAAAATTCAGACTAGTAATTCCTGCTACAAAGAAAGATGATGCAGAAAAATCAAAACTAAATGCATCCCTTGGGATTCAAAAGATGACGTCTTAAAAAAAAGAATTAAGGAAGGAAGGGAAATACAAGGAAAGAAAGAAAGAAAGAGAATGAAAGGAGAGAGAGAGAGAGAGAGAGAGAGAGAGAGAGAGAGGAAGGAAGGAAGGAAGGAAGGAAGGAAGGAAGGAAGGAAGGAAGGAAGGAAAGGAAGACCCAAATGGTGTTCTTGATTATCATGGTGCAGTTAGTGAAGTGGCAGGAACTTTCAAGTTTGCACTAGGCACAGAATTCGATTCCAAGTAAAGAGACAGAGGAGGTGACAGGGGAATAAAGAGACTGTGTGTGAGAACACTGGATTCCCACACTTACTCAAGTCACAGCCTTTCTTTTCATTTGGGACACCGTACCCTTATATAGCCCAGGCTAACCTCATCTAACAGACCTGTGCCACCCTCCCTAGACACTGGGGTTACAGGTGAACACTGCAGCCCCAGGACATTTCTACCTTTCAAGAACAGCACAAGCTCCTGACTGATTTTAATGCTGTAAAGACTGAAAGATGTCTGCTGATAGGAAGATCCTGAGAGCCGCAAAAGGACAGGGAGCAGGGAATCCCAGCTCCACCCAAGCTAATGTAGACACCAGAGGACACGGGCCAGGTCTCCTGTGTCCAGGTTGACTTGGAGGACTGTCATGAGCCCATCCTCTGTCCCTTTGCTCTCCCCTGCTCTTTGTCATTTGTGAACCACTCCTGCCTGATCTTAGGCATCAACTCTCTTACTGCTATATGATATGAGATATTACAATACACACATTAGAGTTCTTCAGGTTTTAAACTCGCCAGCATATAGTGAATACACATTAGGTTGTTCCAGATAATGCTACTTTGTAAATGAGTCCTGGGACAATTTGTTTGCCCAGCCTATTTGGAAAAAGAACCATTTTTCATATGACTTCAGTACTTTGAAGTTTCATTATTATAAAAAAAAAAAGTGCTTTTACCTGCAACTTGATATGCCATGGCTGGTTGACATCCAAGGGAGGCCTGCCTTTGATGAACATAATGGAAGAGGAGTTGATGGGAGGATGGAATGGATGATCTTGAGAGTAGGACTAGGAGGAGAGGAGAGAGGGGAAACTGTGGTCAGGATGTAAACACAATAAAAAAATGAATAAATAAAAAAGTGTTTTACGTGTTACTGTGGGGGCCAGCCATGATAAGCTAAGAATGGGCAGGTCAATCAAAAGAAGTTCTTTACTTCCAACCATTATCACCAGCCAGAGTAGAACTCTGGCCATCCATTAATTTAATAAGAGGCCTGAGTCTCAGTAGTTTGTCCTAAAGCAATGCCTGGGTGTAGGAGGAACCACAAGCTGAGATTACCTGGTCAACGCCCAAGAACAGACCATTCAAAGCTGTAGATAGGATAACCTGCCAGCACACATTCACCACGACAGCCCTAGACAAATGTCATCCAATCAGAGGTCCTGAACCTCAGAGACTCCTCACCCCCACCTTACTACTATAAAAACCCAATTCTAATTGAGCTCGGGGCTCTCCATTTATTCCAATACGTCGGACATAGAGAGAGATCGAGTTTGCAAACTTTATTAAAATTAAGGTTCTTTGCTTTTACATATGGGACTCTTGGTTTCCTTGTTGGCTTTTCTGAGGACTTTGCGGATTTGGGCATAACATTACAGAGCTCAAATTCACCAGGAAAAGACCGCAGACTCAAATTAAATTATAATTACCTGGATTTATTAATTACTCCTAGTAGGCCAACAACAGCCTAAAGGACAAATCAAAGGCTTGTCACACATGAGGTTGGAGGAGGAGTGTTTTACGGTGGGCAACCAATTATCTCATTTGTGTGGAATGTGTAACTGAGTAATAAACTGATGGTACTCACTGAATTGTGAGGAGCCCTCTCACACAGAGTAAGTGGGTTACTGATACCAGAGGAAGCAGTTACTTATCTCATAGCACTTTTGCAATTTGGGGGAGAGTAGCAAAGAGTTAGAGTAGCCAGGAGCTTCTCTTTTAGGAATATAGAATGGATGTCTATACAGAATGAAGTTTTCCTTATCTATCACATACCCTAGCCATAAAACAAACAATCTGTCTGTAGCCATATTGTTTGAATTGAACGAACCTATTTTTTTTTCTCACTTAGTATCTTTTTTTAAAAAAAGATAAATTTTGCTAGAATGGGGGAGCATTTGAAGGATGATACAGCAACCTAGTGCAATGGAAACGTCCTAAAATATATTAATAAATCCTAATGAGGTCCCCTACTAATGGAGGATATGAAGTCCCAACAGGCAATCACTTGTCACCAAAAAAGGCTTTCAATGGTAGGACTTTATTGCATTCAATAGAGTTGTTGAACATAGTGGCATTTAATTTGTATTTTAATAAGTAAAGTTTGCCTAAAATTTAGAAAGCAAATGATTCCCACCGACAGTCAGCCTCACTGACCAGGCAACAATGATGCACACCTTTAATCCCAGTAGCCACACTAGTTTTCTATAGAAACCAGGCAGTAGTTGTGCTTGCCTGTAAACCCAGAATTAAAGAGGATTATAAAACAGGAGGTGATAGCTCAGGCTCATCCTGAGATCCCTGGAGGCAGGATCACCATTTAGGACTGAGGTAGAGGTAAGAGCCAGTCACTGGCTGTTTCGCTTTTTCTGATCCTCAGATTGAACCTCAATATCTCTCTCTGAGTTTTTATTAATCATGTTTTATAAGACAAAGGGTTCCCTCTTGAAAATGACAGTGGACTCTCCTTGCCTAGGAGCACACCCACAGAATTCACTGAACATGAAGAAGTTGAGCTGGTGACTACATGGAGCCTTCACCTCTACATTCTAGTCTCTCTGGTGAAGGAAGGTCCTCTTCAGGCTACCAAAGCAATGTAAACACCAACCAAGTCACAAAGCCTTCATGTACAGTCTGTCCTGGCTGTGAAATATGCTAGCGCAGTGGTGGCACAGAACTGATGGCAGTAGCCAACTAAGGTTGGATTTGACTGAAGGCCTGCACCAAGGAAATGAACCCACATCAGACATTGCATGAGTGACCAAGAACCAGAGGCTAGGTTTCGAAGAGACCTACTGCAAAATCCAAACATTGTTGGTATAAAAAGAAAAAGGAAAAACAAAACAAGTAAACTAAGTTTCATTTTGTTTTGAGTTGTATATTTGTGGGTCTCCCTGGGTGTATACATACACATTTGAAAGGACGGTTGGGATGGTCACAGCTGGTGGATTCCTTGAAAGTGGAGTAACAAGTAGCTGTGACCTGCTTCATGTGGGTGCCAGGAAGTCAACTAGGATCTTCTACAGAGTAATAAACACTCTTAA
>CAWTZC010000105.1:0-13609 GCA_963919715.1 Microtus obscurus | reverse complement strand
TGGAGAGGATATTTTTATACTCATAACAGGAACATTGATCAGGATGAGGTCTCAATCCTGAATATCTATACCCCTAATATAAAAGCACCCTATGCCAAAAAAACCCTAAAACTCAAAGCCAGCCATCAAACCGCACACACTGATAGTGGAAGATCTCAACACGCCTCTTTCACCAATGGACAGGTCAATCAGACAGAAACCCTAACAGAGAAATAAAGAGAATTAATGGAGGTATTGAATCAAATGGACTTAACAGACATCTATAGAACATTCCACCCAAATAGGGAAAGAAATATACCTTCTTCTCTGCAGCTCATGGAACCTTCTCGAAAATTGACCACATCCTCGTTAACAAAGCAAACTTCCACAGTTACAAAAAAATATCCATAACCACCTGTGTCTTATCGATCACCACACGGACTAAAGTTAGAATTCAACAACAATGCTACCCCAGAAAGCTGCAAACTCATGGAAACTGAATAGTCGACTATTGACCCACCCCTGGATTAAATAAGAAGAAATAAAGAAAAGAAATTAAAGTCTTCCTTGAATCATCATGAAAATAAAGAATCAACATACTCAAACTTATGGGACACTTGGTGAAACAGTCCCTAAGAAAGTTCATAGCCCTTAGTGCCCACTTGAAAACAGAGAAAGCATACATTGGAGACTTAACAGCATCCTGAAAGCTCTAGAAAAAAAAGAAGCAGACTCACCTAGGAGGAGTAGAAGACTGGGAAATAGTCAAACTGAGGGCGGGGAAATCAACAAAATAGAAAACACAGAAAACAATCCAAAAGAATCAATGAAACAAAAAGCTGGTTCCTGGAGAAAATCAACAAAATTGATAAACCCCTATCCAAACTAATCAAACGGCAGAGAGAGAATCTCAAAATTAATAATAAGATCAGAAACGAAAGGACTTAACCACAGACATAGAGGAAATTCAGAGAATCATTAGATCTTACTACAAAAGCCTGTATGCCAACAAAACTGGAAAATGTAAAAAGAAATGGATAACACTTCTTTTTTTTTTAAATAAATGCACCAATACCAAAGTTAAATCAGGACCAGGTGAGCAATCTAAATAGACCTGTCAGTCGCAAAGAATTAGAAGCTGTTATCAAAAACCTCCCTACCAAAAAAGCCCAGGACCAGACGTGTTTCCATATGCGGAATTCTCACTCAGAATTCCAAGAAGACCTAATACCTATACTCCTTAAGGTATTTCACAATATAGAAACAGAAGAGTCATTGCCAAATTCCTTTTATGAAGCTACCATCACTCTGATACCAAAACCACACAAAGACTCAACCAAGAAAGAGAATTACAGGCCAATCCTCACTCATGAACATCACGCAAAAATCCTCAACAAAATACTGGCGAACCGTGATCCAAGAATACATTAGAAACATTATCCATTATGATCAAGTAGGCTTCATACCAGAGATGCAAGGCTGGTTCAACATACGAAAATCTATCAATAGCAATCCATCATATAAATAAACTGAAAGAAAAAACCATATGATCATTTCATTAGATGCTGAAAAAGCTTTTTGACAAAATTCAACATCCCTTTCTTACTGATAAAAGTCTTGGAGAGATTAGGGATACAAAGGGTCATACTTAGCCATATAATAAAAGCTATTTACAGCAAACCAGCAACTAACATCAAATTAAACGGAGAGAAACTCAAAAGCCATCCCACTTAAATCAGAACACGACCAGGCTGTCCACTCTCTCTCATACCTCTTCAATATAGTGCTTGAAGTTTTAGCAATAGCAATAAGACAACATAAGGGGATCAGGATTCGATTGGAAAGGAAGAAGTTAAACTTTCGTTATTTGCAGATGATATGATAGTTTCCATAAAGCGACCCCAAGAACTCCACCAAAGAACTCCTACAGCTGATAAACACCTTTTAGTAAGTACGGCCGGATACAAGATCAACTCCAAAAAATCGTCGCCTCTCCTATACACAAAGGATATGGAAGCAGAGAGTGGGGAAATCAAGAGAAGCATCACCTTTCTCGATACAGTTCACAAACACATAAAATATCTCGGGGTAACTCTTAACCAAAGAAGTGAAGGATCTATTTCTGACAAGAACTTTAAGGCATTGAAGAAAAGAAATTGGAAGAGGATACCAGAAAATGGAAGGATCTCCCTTGCTCTTGGATTGGGAGGATCAACATAGTAAAAATGGCAATCCTACCAAAGGCAATTTATAGATTCAATGCAATCCCCATCAAGATCCCATTAAAATTCTTCACTGAATCTTGAAAGGACAATAATCAACTTTATATGGAATAACAAAAAACCCAGGATAGCCAAAACAATCTTGTACAATAAAGGTACTTCTGGAGGCATTACCATCCCTGACTTTCAAACTCTACTATAGAGCTACAGTAATGAAAACAGTGTGGTATTGGCATAAAAATAGAGAAGTCGACCAATGGAATCGTGTAGAAGACCCGGATCTTAACCCACAAACCTCATGAACACCTCATTTTCGATAAAGGTGCTAAAAGTATACAATGGAAGAAAGAAAGCATCTTCAACAAATGGTGCTGGCACAACTGGATGTCAACCTGTAGAAGAAAGAAAAATTGACCCATATCTATCACCCTACAACAAAACTCAAGTCCAAATGGATCAAAGAACTCAATATCAATCTGAACACACTGAACCTGATAGAAGAGAAAGTGGGAAGTACCCTACAACAGATGGGCACAGGCGATCGCTTCCTAGGTGATACCCCAGCAGCACAGTCATTAAGGGCAACATTGAATAAATGGGACCTACGAAACTGAGAAGCTTCTGTAAAGCAAAAGACACTGTCACTAAGACAAAAAGGGAACCCACTGACTGGGAGAAGATCTTTCACCAACCCCGCAACAGACAAAGGTCTGATCTCCAAAATATATAAAGAACTCAAGAAACTAGACTTAAAATGCTACTTAACCCAATTAAAAATATGGGGCACTGATCTGAAGAGAGAAATTCTCAACAGAAGAAGTTCAAAAGTGCACAAAAGGCACTTAAGGTCATGCTCAGCCTCTTAGCTAATCAGGGAAATGCAAATCAAAACAACATTGAGATATCACCTTACACCTGTCAGAATGGCTAAAATCAAACAAACACTAATGATAGCTTTGCTGGAGAGGCTGTGGAGAAAGGGGGTACCTCATCCATTGCTGGTGGGAATGCAAACTTGTGCAACCACTTTGGGAAAGCAGTGTGGCTCCTTTTGAATTGTCGGGGGACTCAACCCACCATGACCCAGCAACGCCACTCTTGGGAATCCACTGCGCAGAGATGCCCCATCACAGATATGGACATTTGTTCTTAACTATGTCTCATAGCAGCACTATTTGTAATAGCCGGAACCTGAAAACAACTTCTAGATGCCCTTCTATGAAGAATGGATGAAGAAAAAGTATGGAATATAGATATACATTAGAATACTACTCAAAGGTGTAAAAAACAATGATCTTCTTAATTTTGTATGCAAATGGATGGAAATAGAAAACACTATCCTGAGTGGGAGTGTAACCCAGACCCAAAAGGATGAACTATGGGATGTAATTTCACTCTGAGCAATTAGGTTTCTTAGAGACAAATAAAGGTCAGTGGAGTCTATAATTTGAGATCCTAAAGAACCAAATAAGAAGGTGAACCGAAAGAAAAACATATAGCTATCCTCCTGGGTATGGGAAGTAGACCAGATTGCCGGGCAAAAATTTGGGATCTTGGGGGTGTGGTGGGAGGGGGTGGGAGAGGGGAGAAGGGAGAGAAATGTGAGAAGGGGAGGATGGGGGGAACCTGGGGAAACGGGATGTTTGGGATGAAGGAAGGGTTGAGGGGAGCAGAGTAGCACACATCTTAATTAAGGGAGCCATCTTAGAATAGAAAAAAATAAAATAAAATAAAAACAAGTTTCCAATAGAGAGAGCTTAAAGCGTTCCTAACAGGTACTCAAACAGGTAAAATATAAATCAACAGGTAAAGTATACAATAATCAACAACATACGTATATTAATTATAATGTAGCTATAGGTAAGTGTGCATATTAACATAAAAAACTTATTCTACAACATTTTTATAAAATGCTGTTTACGGCAAAATCTTTCTCTAAGTTTTGCCAATTAAGATATTAAACTCTTAATTTAAACCAGTAGCCTGTCTGGTACAAAAGGGCAGGATAAAAGCTAAAAAATGTAGCTTGATCCCCAGATGATTATTAAGCTACAATTCACAAACTGTATTTTGCATAATGTTATAGCAAAAAAAAATCCCTTTAAAGGATTTTATGCTAAAATTTTACAAAATGGCTCTTCCAATGGAGGAACTGCATATTGGCTAATAATAATAAAAAATATTATGGAGCACACTAAGGCTCTTTGTAAGCAGCTTATGAAACTTGCAAGTAGATCCAGATGCAAACGGATCTGACATGATAACACCAAGCTGACCTTTGCTAGTGGCTGGTGGAAAAGCCTCTGCAATGTAATATGAAAAAACCCGACCCATATATATTTGGGGTCGATGATATGTTTATGCGTTTTTTCACAGAAAGAAAATAAAAAAAAGCTGGCCTGATGTCGAGGCTGCGCTGCGGACACAGAGGGGAGTTCCTGAGGCGATTGCAGAGAGGTCCTTAGTCTGGCTTTTCCCTGCCCCCAAGGAGAGGAGTCCCCTGATAACAGAACCTGCTGCTCCACTCTACAGGGTGTCAATTCTGCCTCCTGAGTCCAGGGAGACCCGGCTGAGATAATGCCAGGATGTGCTAGACAGCCAACCAGTGCTCACCTCACCCAGGAATCCCACCGGCCCTGAAGCACAAGTGCTAAAACTGCTTCTGCAGTAGCTTGAACCTGTCTGCTTTGGAGCTGAGATGCAGACTGGACATCAGACTGTTTTAATTTGGGACACAGAACTCATTTTAACTAGAAATACTTTTAACCTCTATCAAAGAAGGGGAAAGATTGGGTTCCGTGACTGTTGCTCAGAGTCTGGAAATGGTGGTATTTGACAAACAATGTATGTCATTGTACTCTTACTGAAATTGATCTAATGATATTTGTAACTGCTTATAGATGTTGGGAAAGTGTTTGACAATGCTGTAAAGTGTTTGAGTTTAATGCATATGTTAAGAATTTTAGATTTGTTGATCCCTTTTTCACCCTCCCTAATTGATGGCAGGCAAGCACACGTAATCCTTTTGTGGAGTTGGCATTTAGGAAGAGGACATACCATGGGCCAGACTAAAAGGTGAATACTGGGTTTGGAAGGTGCCCCTTTCTTCTTGTCTGGAGATGGAGTTATTGGTGCCAAAATTATATCATATCTTTTGTTTAAGGAGCACCTTCACAGATTTTTCAATAATGATAGTACAGGGGCCCAATGACGGGAGTTGGTGTGGATCCCACCTAATCTGCAAACCATACAGAGGCCGTACAGGCCGGCTCAACATGGCATGGTTTTTAGGTACGAGGGCGCTCTCCACATAGCAGCTCAAGACAGGGTGCCCTGTGATCTGCTTACTTTTTAATCCTACTAGATACCTTTTTTGTGAGAAGCTCCAAGAAACTAATGCTACTCATAAGGCACCCCTCTGTTCCCAGGAGAGGTAAATTGCTTCACCAGTCGAGAGGAGGGTCTCTTTGTCCCAGTCCCTTTCTCCTTTAGATCTGACACCATGAAGTTGACTCTAACTTGGTGCCCTCCACCTATAACTACTTGCCTTTATATAAGAAAGGAGGAATATGTTGGGAGCCGTTTCCCTAAAGATTGTTACAGAAACCATCACCTTGGGGAGCCTGCAGGGAACCCCAAACCCATAATTATGTTAAGAATAGCCCTATTGGCAAAACCTGCTCCTTAACACCCAATTAGCTATTCGCTAATTGCTCACAACGAACCTAAATCTGATAGCGGAACTGCCTTAAATTCCAGGCTATCCAGGGAACTGGTGCAGTGGCAACTCCTGACTTCTTGGCCTACCTGACCGGATGGAGGCTACGTGACTGGGACCACGCGGCCAGATTCCATGCTCCTGTGCCCTGCTCCTCAAGCTTCCCTCATTCAGGGGGTATATAAGTTGTTACCCTGTCCCTAATAAACGGAGGCTTTGACAAAAAAAAATTTGACATTTAGTATTTCTTTTAACCCTACTTGCTATTTTATAGTTAAGATCTGCATGGAGAGCAATTACAAAGAACCAGACAGAGTCAATACTAGGCTCTCTTGAAATTTCTTTGGTCCAAGATTTTTTTTTAAATTTAACCATGCATAGATTCTTAGAACAAGCGGAAAAAAAAAAAAATCAGTCAAAATCTTTGCCTATTTATCAGAGGGATTGTCCTTAGATCACATGCAAATATTAAGCTCCCTGTGATACCTCTTTTAGATGGGTATTTAGACTTCACGTTACTCTAGGCATTAAATATAATCTTCTAAGTATATTTTCAAAAAAAAACTTTCTTATTAAATGTGATGAGGCTTAAAAAGCCATCTCGAGAAGAGAATGCTTGCAGCTCCTTTCAGTGTGGGACATCTGTATCAAGGATTCTGGCTGCACAGATGTCTGTGTTGGGGCTGGAAGCTCATCCCTGTATCTGACTTACTTTTCTTACGGCATCATGCCCTTTCCCCCTGTCTCCCTTTATCCAAGCAGTGTGAGGAAAGATCTGAAAGTTACCACCAATGTGTTTGAAGAATGACACAGGATAAGGAAGCTAGCTTCAAAGTGATCATTAGAAAGACAAGAAACAGAACTATATGAGGAAAAGAGCTACACATGGTGGGAAAAGACCGTGAAAGGCAAAAAAAAAATACACCAACAACAAACAACCACCAGGACTGTTTATCAATCCGACACGTTCGCTTTCTGTGGATTCCAAAGTGTGAGTCAGAGGTGATTCCAGCCATCTGTGAAAAGCACACAGACAAGCAGATATGCAAGCATCTGCTGGGGACAGAATGGGCCCTCGGCTCCCAGATAAGACAGGAATTGCTGACAGTGCCCAGTCATCTTCAAAGATCCACTATAATAACACAGAACATTCCAGAGGAAAAATATGCCACAAACAGAAGGTAATGTTCACTTCTACATGTCAACAGGACTCTCTGCCCTCTGAGAATCATTGCTCTGCCTAGGCACTCAGTGAGGCCCTCCAGCACAGAGCAGATGGGTAAGACATCTCTTGCTTGCCAACAGTTTCTAGGGGACCAGGCTCACACAAGACTCATCAGCAGGGGCTGCACCAGGATCCGCTACCTGCAGAGGTGGCCAGGTGTAGCAGAAATCCTGTAGGGCAGAAATGAAGAATGCCAGCCACGGTCCAGGCAGGTCTGTGAGTTGGTGAGGAGATTTGGCTCGGCCACAGGCTCTGCCATGGTTTCTTCATCGTACTGTCTTGTTGGCATGAGAAAATTGCAAACTCAGTTTTGCTAGATGTTCCAATTTTTTCTTAAGAAAACTGGATCTAAAGAGTGTGTTTCTAAAGCTTTACAACTAGCTCGAGCATATATATATATATATGTATATATATATATATATATATATTTTTTTTTTTTTTTTTGTAAGAAGAAATATCGCTTTGGGTGAGAAGGTGCGAATATTTCAAGCCCTGTAGGGCTCCGAGATAGACGGATGGTGCTACGGAGAGAACGTTGCAGGGAAGGAGAAGAAAAACCATTACGCTTAAATTCTCCCTTCTATGTTTGTTTCAAAATTATATTTCAGCAGATATAGCAGCTGCCTCTGTGCTGTGATTTTAAATGCTGGGTCCACCATCTCCCAAGGAATCGCAGCACACCCGCCTGTACCGCGCTGAAATACCACCCTTGGCATGAATTCCAACAGTTACACTTTCCATTCCACAAAGGCTTCCCTCCTCTTCAGACCACCCACCCTCCAGCAGTGGTCCCAGGAACATAGCCTTCAGTGTCCTGTGACTTGGCTTTCAGTCTTGGCTTCTCGAATACAAACTCTCTTTTTCTGAGGATGTTGTGAAGTCTCTCTCAAGATATCAACATGCTTTTCTGAGGATGTTATGGAAGTTGTCGGTGTAGTAAGGGGGTTGGCTACAGTTCCAGAGCAAAACCCTGATATCTTCCCTCGTAATGATCAGCTGAAATTGCCAACTAATATTTGCACTCAACAGGTGATATTTACCCTGTTTGTTTCAGTTGTCGCCTTCTGGGTGGGATGAATGCATCTTCGCTGGAATTCATCCCTTGTGGCAGAGAATGAAAATGCTTGAACTTGAGTATGGTGCAATATTCAGATGATATTCCAGGATGCCTAGAAGCTGTACATGAAGGGGATCAAAGGCAGGAACGGTTTTATTGAGCTGGCTTTGACCCCAGCACCCCTCACAGATGTAGGACTGTTGAGCGAAGTCAACAGCTCTCAAACTCCTTGGCCAGATTGCCACCAGACATCTCTTTTTTTTTTTTTACTGAATGACTTGTTGGTCCACAGAATCTTGAAAATCAAGGGAAACAACACCCAATGTCATTAGCTCCCACTAGGGCCTCGGGATATTTTGAAAAGCCAGGAATGTCCCTGCTTAGTACTTAACTCCTCCAGCAGTCTGCCATGCTTCTGTTAATAATTGATAAGAGCAAAATCTGATGTGATAGATTTCAATTATGTTTCACATTCTTTTCACGGATTAATAATGAAGAACAAGAAGTTACCTGGCAGTGAAATGTGAGCCACACTATATGGCTCTGTCCAGACATTTATTTAAAAAATGGAATTTAGAGCCCTTTGGCTATTTCAAATGGACTATGAGTAGGAAAACTGAAACGACCTAAATTTCCTTGATCTTTACTCTATCTTCCTGTTAGTTTGTTCTTCAAGTTAAAAAAAAATTGAGTACATAAAACATTTTTTCTCTGAACATGTGGCATTTTCTTATTTTAATAACTCTCACATGACACTGGGAGTCCATTAATAGTACAGACATGAGGGCCACAAGTCTCTAGTTTAGGCAAGAACACTCAGAGCACAGGTATGAGCCTTCATGGTATACCCAGTCACGTGAACTAGCTTTCTGGGATCGAACTGGGGATCAACAAACACTCAGAAAATGTCAGGCCAAGTTTCTACTATCTTCTTACAGGTTAAATTTAGAGTCTTGATGATGGCACCTCTTCTTCTCCCCTCTTCCTCCTCATCCCTCTCTTCCTCCTCTTTCTCATCATCATAATCACATCATCACATACTTGCTTGCTAAAAACATGGTTAAGTTTTTGACCATTTCACATATGAGTATTGAATTGACATCATTTCTTTCCTCCCCTTCCCTTTCCGCAAATCCTTCTGTGCACCTCTCTCTCTCTTCACTTTAATTGTTGTTACATAAATTGATAGGCTTTAGAAATACTCACTACAACCGGCTGAGTTGTTTCAGTGATGCTCGTACACACTTGGTTTAGAATGGACCAGTTGTTAGCTGGACAACAAGTTATGCGTTCTCCACCTGAAGAAGTCTGATTCTCCTCTCTTGCCAGTCCTGGTTTCTCTCTAGCTTCTCCAAGTCATATATAGAGGTCTTGTAGCAGATATTCCACATCTCTGACTCTTGTGATCTTCCCTTCTCTTCTGTGATGTTCCTTGGAGCCACAGGTGTAGGAGTAGAGCTCCGGACATAATGATTGCCACTGGGCACCCCACAGTCACTTGGTCTCTGCCGTTCACAGTGTCTGAACTGAGCTTAGATTCCATCAGCAGCACAGAAGGGACTCCCTGTCCCTACATCTTTGCCAGCACACACTGCTTATTTTTTTTTATAAAAACTGATTTATCATTTGTGGGTTTTTGCGTAGTTTGAGAGTTTTTCTTTGCTTTATGGCAGTGCATGTACCATGCGGTGCCTGGTTTCCATGGGCAGGATATCAGATCAGCCCAAACTGAAGCTGCGTAGACAATTCTGAGATGCCATATAGGTGCTGGTAATTGAACCTAGGGCCCTGGGAAAACAATATATGCTCTTAACTCCTAAGTCATCTCCTAGTCCAACATTTTTTTGATGATGGTAATTCTGACTAGCATGATTCGCACTCCCAGCATAGAATCTCTTGCTGGCTCAGTCATCTCTTGGTAGCATAGTAAACTTCAACACACATCTCTGTAAGTTGTATGCCTTAAAAATTTCTTACTGCTCATTTCCATTGCCATCAGGATTACATCACACCTCTCCTCTGTGCCTTCTAAACCTGAGCATGAGTGACCCCCACCGTCCCCTTACTCCCTAAGACCACTCTTCTCACTCACCAGCTCTGAGAGCCGAGTTCTGAGTACCCTGTCCCTTCCCACACTACAGCCCAACATGAGTGCATGCCTGCTCCTGCCCTGCACGGCCCTTCTTCTTGTCCTTCCTGCTATGACTTTCTGTTCCTTCTTTTTCCACCTCCATCATCTCCACTCAGGGACCCCAAATCTCGTTCCCACCTTCAGTTTCCATCCCCTGCACCGAAAAAGGTTTGCCTATAAACTCGTAGGTTATTCCTGCACATACATTTTAAACTATGGGGGCATTAGGAAGTGGGCTGCAGTGGCTGTCTCCACGACTCCCAGGATGTGCAAAGAACTTCTCTTGATGTGTGGGACCTTTAATCGAGTGTTTATCAAAGGAGAGGCAGTCAGAGAAGCGGCGTGAGAAAGACAGATATAGTTGTTACCTTTTTTTTCCGTAAGAAAATAGTTTTGAATTTGATTATGGGAAATAGCAAAAAAAAAAAAAAAAAAAAAAAACCCTCTGAATTGGAGCAGCGTTGTTTTTATTGTAATCTCAGCTTTTTTCTCATTCCCACTTTGGTGTGAGAAAGAGGTAAGCTCCTCAGCAGGAGTGCGAGATCTGCTTTGGTGAACACCGTGGGGAGGGGACACCTGGGGAGAGCAGCTGCAGATTTGACTACCATTTCAGCTCCAGGTGAGGGCTGCCATACACCAACTTAGCAAACAACTGCCTATGGTTCAGAAACACTGCCCTGAGTGGAGAAAAAGCCCCCCATTATAGCATTCTCGCTTGTACCAGGCTTTCGGCCTCAAAGCAAAACAACTAAATGGCAATGTCTACTAACCATCATGGAAACTTCTATGGCAGCCAAATACCTCTGCATCCCCAGGTCACAACACCTGCTTAGTCAGTGGCAACTTCATGGAGACTACAGGCTTTGAGATGCTGATTATTGGGTACCAAGAACCCTAAGTTAGGAATCTGTGTTAGGAAAAGACTACTATTGGCTTTTGGCCAGAGCCTCCCTAGAGCCTAATTGACAACCTCCCAGAAAAACAGCAGGAAGAGAGTCTCTGGTGGAGTTGGAGGCACACCAAGTTGCCTGAGAGGCAAGTGCCTACAAGTCACTGGTGGCCCAGCATCAGGACTCAGAAGCCCATGCGAGTGCAGTTACAATCACCAGGGTGCCTAAAACACACTGGAGCTCTGGGCATGCAGCCCCTGGCCATCCTCCTCTTGGTGGTGTGTGGCTGCATCTGGGGTGTGCTCTCCCCTCATACAACAAAATGAATATGACAGACTGGGGTTTGAGGCCTAATTCCAGTCTGCTTACAATTTCCTTGGGAGAGAACACCAAATTTGGGTAACTCTGAAAGATCTATAGGGCAGAACATTTAAACAGAATTCCTTGAATGAACACAACTATCAACTTCCCATTTTCTAATCTTCTGAGTGCCCCACAGCACAGAATAGAATCACAAATGAGCAAGTGTCTCGATGTCTGTGTTCAAGAGCATCAAAGTCTGGCTCTTTGGCCTCAGAAATGGTGACATCCATCCAAGGGACTGCAGGCAAGTGTTCCATCAGTAACTGGCTGTATATCCTCAGCCCCCAGAAAGCAGTGAGCCAGGATAAAAAAAGGCATGAAGCTGAATTTGTGAGTTTATTTATGCTCAAGGCTGAGGCAGAGGCTGAAGAGCACAGCAGTGCTTTCCCCCCAGAGTAAGCTGGTTGAAACACCAAAGCAACCGGATTTCCTCCAAAACCCAAGTCATGTGCCTGAGCCTCCTCGGGAGTGTAGACAGAACGCTCTTCTCACACATCTCTCATTTCCCATGGCAACCTATAAACTGTGGCTTAAATTGAGGATACAGATTAGTCTTTTGGGGGGGGGATAACTAAAAATGCAGCCTGAGTTGGGAGAATTACCCCCAAACTCCTCTCCTTCCTCCTTTCTTTTCTATCAAGCACTTACATTATCTTTTTTCTTCTTTCCAAAGCAGATGATGAGTATTGGAAGAATAAATGAATAGCATCCCACAAGGTCCCTGGGAGGCATGGTCACCATGCCTCAGCAAGTTTCTCATTTTTCCTGAAGGTCCTTAAAAAGCAAAGTTATTCTGAGCATAAGCCATGTTACTTGAGCAGGTTCAGTGATGCAGGCTGAGTGGCTTGTGAGCAGGGCAGGGCTACCGAGGTTGTCAGAATGTTTCTTCTAATTGCCTCAGCCCCAGCCACTTGAGACTACATGCCAACCCCCGAGAGAAATCTCAATAGTCCCCGCCTAAACCAATTGGATTAGCTCTACTCAATGAGACTATCTTGACCAGATAGAGCTCCCAATGTACTGCGGTGGAAATGACCTTTGCCTCCTATGGAGTCTTCCAAGAATTTTTTGAATAGCAAGTCAGTCATCTACAGAGGAAATCCATGCATCAATAATGCTAAGTAAGATTCTGAGTTTCTTCATGATAATGAGAGATTCAGTACCCGGAGCCAGTTATTACATATCTACTCAGAATCCTATATTTAGTCAGCACAGTCTGGGAAGACAACAGACATCCTTGGAGCCTTAGCTATCTGAAGGAACAACATAACCTTTAGGTTTGATAATCATGCCAAATATTGAATATTTAAAAGCAAATGTTATTCTTATCAGTATCTGCTGAAATGGCTACCAGCTTCTCCTACAAATGCTGGCCTAAAGAAGAACTCCAAAGACTCAAATCAGAATCCAAAAAAAAAAGCATAAACTTAAAAGTTATTCTTGTACAAGGTCACAGTGAAGCTGCCCATGGCCTTCAAAGATCAGCTGGCATTGTGGCCTAGAGTATTTTACAGACAGCTGTCAACAGGAATTCTCCACTGTCAGAGCCAACAACTCCAGAAGCGACTAGAGACACTAGAGACAGGTGTCTGAGATGGCAATAAAAGAAAGCTGGCTGGTTGAACTCTCCCAGGGAAAACAAACCTCTGCTCTTCCTGGAAAGGACTTTCTGGCTGATTCAGAGCAAGAATAAGTTCCCCATCAAGGTTCTATTTCCCTTTCTAACATTATTCAAACTGGTAATATGTGTTGTTATTTTGTTTTAGATAAAACAGGAAAACAATGATGAAAAGAGAAATGCTTGTTTACTTTCTACACAAACACACAAAAATATTAATACATGAAGAAACTAAATTTATATCTCATATATATATATACCTGAATTTTTCCTGTAAAGTCCTTACAGGCATAATAAGCATCAACATTTGGATTTAATATAGAATGTTCTTCTGTGATATTTAAAAACAAAATACTATGCTTCTGTGCAATTGAATACATGTCTACCTTATCCCTCTTAATAGAGT
>CAWTZC010000104.1:0-30836 GCA_963919715.1 Microtus obscurus | reverse complement strand
AAACTTTCTTATTAAATGTGATGAGGCTTAAAAAGCCATCTCGAGAAGAGAATGCTTGCAGCTCCTTTCAGTGTGGGACATCTGTATCAAGGATTCTGGTTGCACAGACGTCTGTGTTGGGCTGGAAGTTCATCCCGCATCTGACTTTTCTTACGGTGTCATGCCCTTTTCCCCTGTCTCCCTTTACCCAAGCTGTGTGAGGAAAGATCTGAAAGTATACCCCAATGTGTTTGAAGAATGACACAGGATAAGGAAACATAGCTTCAAAGTGATCATTAGAAAGACAAGAAACAGAACATATGGGGAAAAGAGCTACACATGGTGGGAAAAGAACCAGAAAGGAAAAAAAATACACCAACAACAAACAACCACCAGACTGTTTTTCAATCCGACACGTTCGCTGTGGATTCCAAAAGTGTAGGAGTCAGAGGTGATTCCAGCCATCTGTGAAAGCACACAGACAAGCAGATATGCAAGCATCTGCTGGGACAGAATGGCCCTCGGTTCCCAGATAAGACAGGAATTGGTGACAGTGCCCAGTCATCTTCAAAGATCCAGTATAACTAACACAGAACATTCCAGAGGAAAAAAAATGCCACAACAGAAGGTAATGTTCACTTCACATGTCAACAGGGACTCTCGCCCTCTGAGAATCATTGCTCTGCCTAGGCACTCAGTGAGGCCCTCAGCACAGAGCAGATGGGTAAGACATCCTTGCCTTGCCAACAGTTTCTAGGGACCAGGCTCACACAAGACTCATCAGCAGGGCTGCATCAGGGATCCGCTTTTACCTCGCAGAGGTGGCCAGGTGTGAGTGAAATCCTGTAGGGCAGAAATGAAGAATGCCAGCCATGGTCCAGGCAGGTCTGTGAGTTGGTGAGGAGATTTGGCTCGGCCACAGGCTCTGCCATGGTTTCTTCATCGTGTCTTGTTGGCATGAGAAAATTGCAAACCTCAGTTTTGCTAGATGTTCCAATTTTTCTTAAGAAACTGGATCTAAAGAGTGTGTTTCTAAAGCTTTACAACTAGTTCAAGTATATATATATATATATATATATATATATATATATATATATATATATTTTAAGAAGAAATATCGTTTGGGTGAGAAGGTGCTGAACTATTTCAAGCCCTGTAGGGCTCCGAGATAGACGATGGAGCTACGGAGAGAACGGTGTAGAGGAAGGGAAGAAAAACCATTAACGCTTAAATTCTCCCTTCATATGTTTGTTTTCAAAATTATATTTTAGCAGATATGGCAGCTGCCTCTGTGCTGTGATTTTAAGATGCTACAAGTCAACCATCTCCCAAGGAATGCAGCACACCCGTCTGTACCGGGGCTGAAATACCACCTCTTGTCCACGAATTCCAACAGTTACACTCTCCATTCCACAAAGGCTTCCTTCCCCTTCAGACCACCCACCCTCCAGCAGTGGTCCCAGGAACATAGCCTTCAGTGTCCTGTGACTTGGCTTTCAGTCTTGGCTTCTCGAATACAAACTCTCTTTTTCTGAGGATGTTGTGAAGTCTCTCTCAGATATCAACGTGTTTTTCTGAGGATGTTATGAAGTCTGTCGGTGCAGTAAGGGGTTTGGCTACAGTTCCAGAGCAAACCCTGATATCTTCCCTGTAATGATCAGCATGAAATTGCCAACTAATGTTTGCACTCAACAGGTGATATTTACCCTGTTTGTTTCAGTTGTCGCTTTCCCGTGATGAATGCATTCGCTAGAATGCATCCCTTGTGGCAGAGAATGAAATGCTTGAACTTGAGTATGGTGCAATATTCCAGATGATATTCCAGGATGCCCAGAAGCTGTACATGAAGGGGATCGAAGGCAGGGAACGGCTTTATCTGAGCTGACTTTGACTCCAGCACCCTCACAGATGTAGGACTGTTGAGCTAAGTCAACAGCTCTCAACCTACAGATTGCCACCAGACATCTTTACTGAAGGACTTGTTGGTCCGCAGAATCCTTGAAAGTCAAGGGAAACAACACCCACTGTCATTAGCTCTCATTAGCCCTGGGTATTTTGAAAAGCCAGGAATGTCCCTGCTCAGTACTTAACTCCTCCAGCAGTCTGCCATGCTTCTGTTAATAATTGATAAGAGCAAAATCTGATGTGATAGATTTCCAATTATGTTTCACATTCTTTTCATGGATTAATAATGAAGAACAAGAAGTTACCTGGCAGTGAAATGTATTACACTATATGGCTCTGTCCAGACATTTATTTAAAAAAATGGAATTTAGAGCCCTTTGGCTATTTCAAATGGACTATGAATAGGAAAATTGAAACGCCTACATTTTCTTGATCTTTACTCTATCTTCCTGTTAGTTTGTTCTTAAGTTCAAAAAATTGAGTACATAAAACATTTTTCTCTAAACATGTGGCAATTTCTTATTTTAATAACTCTCACATGACACTGGGAGTCCATTACTAGTACAGACATGAGGGCCACAAGTCTCTAGTTTAGGCAAGAACACTCAGAGCACAGGTATGAGCCTTACATGGTATACCCAGTCATGTGAACTAGCTTCTGGGATCGAACTGGGGATCAACAAACACTCAGAAATGTCAGGCCAAATTTCTACTATTTTCTTACAGAGGTTAAATTTAGAGTCTTGATGATGACACCTCTTCTTCTCCCCCTCTTCCTCCTCTTCCTCCTCTTTTTCATCATCATAATCACATCATCACATATCTGCTTGCTAAAAACATAGTTAAGTTTTTGACCATTTCATATATGAGTATTGAATTGACATCATTTCTTTCCTTCCTTCCCTTTCCGCAAATCCTTCTGTGCACCTCTCTCTCTTTTCACTTTAATTGTTGTTACTTAAATTGATAGGCTTTAGAAATACTCACTACAACCGGCTGAGTTGTTTCAGTGATGCTCGTACACACTTGGTTTAGAATGGACCAGTTGCTATTGGATAAACAAGTTATGCGTTCCCACCTGAGGAAGTCTGATTCTCCCTCTCTTGCCAGTCACTGCTTTTCTCTAGCTTCCAAGTCATATATAGAGGTCTTGTAGCAGATATTCCACATCTCTGACTCTTGTGATCTTCCCTTCTCTTCTGTGATGTTCCTTGAGCCACATGTGTAGGAGTAGAGCTCCTGATGTAGTGATTGCCACTGGGCACCCCACAGTCACTTGTTCTCTGCCGTCCACAGTGTCTGAACGAGCTTAGATTCCATCAGCAGCACAGAAGGACTCCTCTGTCCCTACATACTCGCCAGCACACTGCTTATTTTTTTTATAAAAACTGATTTATCATTTGTGTTTTGCGAGTTTGAGAGTTTTTCTTGCATGTATGGCAGTGCATGTACCATGCGTGTGCCTGGTTTCCATGGAGGACATCAGATCAGCCCAAACTGGAGCTGTAGACAATTCTGAGATGCCATATAGTAAAGGCGTAAACCACGAACAATGCCACACCAGTTTGGAATTACTATTACTAGGGTAGTATTTATTTAAAGAGGAAAAACTTACAGATCACGATCCCAGACAACAGCTCTCTGCACAACTAGAAAGGGAGTCTAGTCGCCAGACGAGCACGAAGTCAAGAGAGAGCGAGCGGAAGGAAATAGAGGCTTTATGAATGGAGAGAAACCACGCCCCAATGGGCTGGTATCTCAGCAGCTATTGGTTGGAGGGGCGGAAAGACCTCCTGCAACAATATAGGTGCTGGTAATTGAACCCAGGGCCCTGGGAAAACAATACATGCTCTTAACTCCTGAGTAATCTCCCTAGTCCAACATTTTTTTGACAATGGTAATTCTGACTAGCATGATTCGCACTCCCAGCATAGGAATCTCTTGCTGGCTCAGTCATCTCTTGGTAGCGTAGTAAACTTCAACACACATCTCTGTAAGTTGTATGCCTTAAAATTCCTCAAGTTCATTTCCATTGCCATCAGGATTACATCACGCCTCCCTGTGCCTTCTAAACCCTTACATGAGTGACCTCACCGTCCTCTCTCTTACCTCCCTAAGACCACTCTTCTCACTCACCAGCTCTGAGAGCCGAGTTCTGAGTACCCTGTTCCCCACACTACAGCCCAACATGAGTTGCATGCCCTCTGCCTGCACGGCCCTTCTTCTTGTCCTTCGTGCTATGACTTTCTTCTCTTTTTTCCACCTCCATCATCTCCACCAGGACCCCAAATCTCGTTCCCACCTTCAGTTTCATCCCCAGCACCAAAAAGGTTTGTAAACTCGTAGGTTATTCCCACATACATTTTAAACTATGGGGGCATTAGGAAGGGGCCGCAGTGGCTGTCTCCATGACTCCCAGGATGTAGCAAAGAACTTCTCTTGATGTGGACCTTAATCGAGTGTTTATCAAAGGAGAGGCAGTCAGAGTAGCGTGTGAGAAGACAGATATAGTTGTTATCTTTTTTTTTTGTAAGAAAATAGTTTTGGAATTTGATTATGGGAAATAGCAAAAAAAAAACTCTGAATTGAGTAGCTGTTTTTATTGTAATCTCAGTTTTTCTCATTCCCACTTTGGTGTGAGAAAGAGGTAAAGCCCCTTCAGCAGGAGTGCAGATCACTGCTTCTGGTGAACACCGTGGGAGGGACACCTGGGAGAGCAGCTGCAGATTTGACTACCATTTCAGCTCGCAGGTGAGCTGCCATACACCTAACTTAGCAACAACTGCCCATGGTTCAGAAACACTGCCCTGAGTGGAGAAAAGCCCACATTATAGCATTCTCGCTTGTACCAGGCTTTCGCTTCAAAGCAAAACAACTAAATGGCAATGTCTACAACCATCATGGAAACTTCTATGGCAGCCAAATACCTCTGCATCCCCAGGTCACAACACCTGCTTAGTCAGTGGCAACTTCATGGAGACTACAGGCTTACTGAGATGCTGATTATTGGGCACCAAGAACCCTAAGTTAGGAATCTGTGTTAGAAAAGACTACGAATTGGCTTGTGGCCAGAGCCTCCCCAGAGCCTAATTGACAACCTCCCAGAAAACAGCAGGAAGAGAGTCCTCTGGTGAGTTGAGGCACACTGTTGCCTGAGAGGCAAGTGCCTACAAGTCACTGGTGGCCTAGCATCAGGACTCTAGCGTCCATGAGTGCAGTTACAATCACCAGGGTGCCTCCAACACACTGAGCTCTCGGGCATGCAGCCCTTGGCCATCCTCCTCTTGTGTGTGGTTGCATCTGGGGTGTGCTCTCCCTCACTAACAAAATGAATATGACAGACTGGGGGTTTGAGGCCTAATTCCAGTCTGCTTACAATTCCCTTGGGAGAGAACACCAAATTTGGGTAACTCTGAAAGATCTATAGGGCAGAACATTTAAACAGAATTCCTTGAATGAACACAACTATCAACTTCCCATTTTCAATCTTCAGAGAGTGCCCCACAGCACAGAATAGAATCACAAATGAGCAAGTGTCTCAATGTCTGTGTTCAAGAGCATCAAAGTCTGGCTCTTTGGCCTCAGAAATGGTGACATCCATCCAAGGGACTGCAGGCAAGTGTTCCATCAGTAAGCAGTTGGCTTTTACACATTTCCTCAGCCCCCAGAAAGCGGTGAGCCAGGATAAAAAGGCATGAAGCTGAATTTGTGAGTTTATTTATGCTCAAGGTTGAGGCAGAGGCTAAAGACACAGCAGTGCTTTCCCCAGAGTAAGCTGGTTGAAACACCAAAGCAACCGGTTTCCTCCAAAACCCAAGTCATGTGCCTGAGCCCTCGGGGAGTGTAGACATGAATGCTCTTCACACATCTCTCATTTCCCATGGCAACTTATAAACTGTGGCTTAAATTGAGGATACAGATTGGTCTTTTTGGGGGGGGGATAACTAAAATGCAGCCTGAGTTGGAAGAATTACCCCCAAACTCCTCTCCTTCCTCCTTTCTTTCTATCAAGCCCTTATGATTCTTTTTCTTCTCTCCAAAGCAGATGATGATATTGAAGAATAAATGAATAGCATCCCACACCAGGTCCCTGGGAGGCATGGTCACCATGCCTCAGCAAGTTTCTCGTTTTTCCTGAAGGTCCTTAAAAAGCAAAGTTATTCTGAGCATAAGCCAGTTACTTTGAGCAGTTCAGTGATGCAGGCTGAGTGGCTTGTGAGCAGGGCAGGGGCTGGCGATGTCTGTGCAGAATGTTTCTTCTAATTGGCTCAGCCTGCCAGCCACTTGAGACTACATGCCAACCCCCGAGAGAAATCAAATAGTCCTCGCCTAAACCAATTGGATTAGCTCTACTTCAATGAGACTATCTTGACCAGATAGAGCTCCCAATGTACTCATGGAAATGACCTTTGCCTCCTATGAGTTCCAAGAATTTTTTTTGAATAGCAAGTCAGTCATCTACAGAGGAAATCCATGCATCAATAATGCCAAGGAAGACTTGAGTTTCTTCATGATAATGAGAAGATTCAGTACCTGAGCCAGTTATTACATATCTACCTCAGAATCCTATATTTAGTCAGCACAGTCTGGGAAGACAACAGACATCCTTGGAGCCCAGCTTATCTGAAGGAACAACATAACCTTTAGGTTTGATAATCATGCCAAATATTGAATATTTAAAAGCAAATGTTATTCTAATTAGCAGCATTCACAAATGGCGACAGCTTCTCCTACAAATGCTGGCCTGAAGAATAACCCCCAAGACTCAAATCAGAACGGAAAAAAGAAAGTACAAACTTAAAGTTATTCTTGTACAAGGTCACAGGAAGCTGCCCATGGCCTTCAAAGATCAGCTGGCATTGTGGCCTAGAGTATTTTACAGACAGCTGTCAACAGGGAATTCTCCACTGTCAGAGCCAACAACTCCAGAAGTTGACTAGGAGACACTAGAGACAGGTGTCTGAGATGGCAGAAGCAGAAAGCTGGCTGGTTGGACTCTCCCTGGGAAAACAAACCTCTGCTCTTCCTGAAAAAACTTTCAAGGATTCAGAGCAAGAATAAGTTCCCCATCAAGGTTCTATTTCCCTTTTCTAACATTCAGTCAAACTGGTAATATGTGTTTGTTATTTTGTTTAGATAAAACAGGAAAACAATGATGAAAAGAGAAATTCTGTTTACTTCTACACACATACACAAAAATATTAATACATGAAGAAACTGAATTTATATCTCATATATATACCTGAATTTTTCCCTTGCGTGCACGACAGGTATAATATGAATAACATTTGGATTTTATATAGAATGTTCTTCTGTGATATTTTAAAACAAAATACTATGCTTCTGTGCAATTGAATACATGTCTACCTTATCCTTTAATAGAGTGTTATAAAGATGAGTCCTAATCACATAACTGTTTAATTCTCCTTCTACCAGCAGACTTCTTGGTCAGTCCGGTGGACACCTGTATAAATGCTGCTCACCCTGTCTACAACCCTCACAGCTCCTATTTCTTGAGAATTCCCGGACATTTCAACATCAGTTCTTAGAGAGCTTTGCTGAAGTTCCCGTCAACATGTCTGTCTTGGACCAGGTGCTCCTGCACCCACAGGCTGTGAATGGGTGGTCACCCATCTTAATTCGCCACATGAGCAGTCAGTGAAGACGTTGAGTGTATCAGAGGATCCCCCAAACCTTGCATTTTTATAACACTAGAGTGGAGTTCTTAACTCTATCACCTCATATCTGTGTGTCAGTTTTAATAAAGCTACATTTTGTATTGACATGTTGTAAGCCTGGGGGTGGTGGCACACACCTTTAATTCTAGCACTTGGGAAGCAGAAGCAGGCAGATCTCTGTGAGTTCGAGACCAGTCTGGTCTACAAGAGCTAGTTCCAGGACAGGCTTCAAAAACTACAGAGAAACCCTGTCTCAAAACAAAAACAAAAACAAAAAAAATCATTTTGTGTTTATGCAGATGTATCATCAATTTCCGGGAACACGACTATGATTCTTGGGACTACATAGCAGCAACACCAGCTGGGGACACGACTGGACACGGAAGCATCTTCAAAGACACCGTAAATCAACTGTGAGGAGTCAGTCCACCTTCCCTCCTCCTTTCTAAAGAAGAAGTCATTTAGATCCTGCTGTGTTCTTTCTTTGTCTCTTGCTTAGGTGTTTGGATGCAACTTATAGAATAATACGCCGCAGTATATTGTTGAAGACAGAGATGTGGGAAAATGCTTTAATCAGAGGCGAGGACACATCCCACAGAAGCATGTAGAGTCATTTCGGGTGAACCCCAAACGTCTATCTGCAGCCCCTTGTAGCAAAAACTAAGAAAGGAGCCTGCTCAGTACTTAGCTTCATTAGTTCTGGGAGAGAACAGTAAATTAAATCTTAGTTCTGATACTTGGGAGAAATATGGTTTATTGGTGTAGTCCAGTTTGGTGCTTTGGCCTCTGTGTCAAAAATCCTACTTTGCCATCAATACTCAAACTCTGTACTCACTACTACAGAGTCTGCCCTGACTCAACTTCCATGCCCTTCACCAAGGCCAGTAACCCAGTCTTTCCTCCCCACTCAGCACGGAGTACTAATCTCCCAGTTTCAGGACTTGTGCATTCTGAGTGCTAGCCTCTGGCCTCCATTGTGATCTCACTTAGGAAACATACTCTTTCTTCAAAGCTTGCCCTCGTTCACCATCAATAACAGAACAAGTAAAAACACATCTCAGTGCTAGAGGTGTCCCTGAAAGGTAAAATTTACATGTTAGTAACTCTTTATAACCTAAACAGGACAGAGGCCAAGGCTGGCTTTATGACCTCATCCTAAGAATTTACAACATACTTTGGTGTTTCCCGGACAATCTGTGAGGTTAAATTGAATACATCTCTCTTCAATATTAAGCCTATATACAACAAAGCCAACTTATTGGCTTTGTGGTCAGTGTGAAGGAAAGATAAATTGTGTTAAAAATACTCCTTCCAATCCCTGGTTCCTGATCTGCAGGTCTCCACACCTGCCAGGTGGGCTGGGTATGGCATGGCTTGGGAGCAGAGTCTGCACATGGCTTGGGGCAGAGCAAACACCCATGGTTGCTTTGTTCTCATGCAAAGAGAACTTGCTCTCTGAACAAGCAGGACTGTCTTTGAAGGACCTAACTCTATGGCTGTAACTTAGGTGGCAAACAACTTTTGCTGGTAAGCAGAGCTCAGACCTATTTCCTTTTCCCATTCATTTCTATTGGGCCCTCCACCCAAGAGAGCAAGCATGGAAAGTAACTCATTTCTTGCTGATTTATTTCTGCCCAAGTCCTTACCAAAAGCAGCCCTATGGGACACAGATATTCCTCACCAGTATCTCTAGTATTTTCTTTCCTCCCTGGATGAACTATCCTGCCTCTTCCTTCATCCCAACAGATAGGGCTATATAAACACCTCCTATGGATATAGTTCTTTGCACATGATTCTCTGCGTACCTTTCCCATTACAGAGAATATATAAGTGAAATTTCTAAATATAAAATGATTAAAATGAAGGGGCTGCCTGAAAAATCGGCAAGACCTGCTAAAGACTTTGAAGGACCAAAAAAAAAAAAAAAAATGAAAATGTGCTATATTAAATCATGGCCATTTGGGTTGTATTTGATTCTAAGGCATTACCTAACCTCTTCTGATTTATTCAGTGCCTTTGAACAACCACCACTGATTCAATTACTTTATCATACTCAGGAAAATTAATCAAGCATATGGGTTTATGCCTAGAGTTTTGTACATGCAAAACAAATACTCTACTACTGAGTTAAATCTCCAGTCCTTCATCTGTGACCCAGAGTCTCACTATGTAGCCAAGGCCGATCTTGAACTCAAGGTTCTCCTTCCTCTGCCTCTGAAATGGTGGGATTATGGGTATGTGCCACCACACATGGCTAAGCTTCTTTTGACAGATGCGAAACTATCTTTTCATGAGGAAAATTTTTCCTTATTTTTCGGCAAGGAAGAAACTGAGCTAATTCTATTAATTTATAATGTACTTTGGTATTTCCCGATTAACCTGTGAAGTTGAACTGAGTTCAGCCTCATTTAACATCAAGCGTGCATATCACAGCTTGACCACACTTTCAAAATGGTTACATTTTGTTCCTGTCTCCAGCTCTGTCCCTTTCCTTAGACCATTTACTGAAAAGATTTATAAATTATTTTTATCTCTCTGGTTATATAAATCTTCTCTGCCCCATGCAACTTTCAAAATCTGAAAGGGGCTTCCTCAAGGCCCTGGAGGTTATTCCTTGAAGTGCACTCAGTAAGGAAGTTGGTGCTCTAAGCCAAGTTCCAGCAAGAGGGGAGGAACTTAATTGTAATCAGCTGAACAGCTCAGCAGGCAGAAAGCTTGACCCCACTGATAGCACACCCTACAGTTGCCCAGGACCTTCAGACCTCCCAAGCATGTTAAGACTCTTGAGTTCATCTCTTGCAGTGCTAACCGTTAAACATGCACTGCAAAGTTTTATTTCGATGGCCCTCAGAAAGATATATTACCTTAGATGTTACAAAGGACTGAAGAAAATATAAACATGAAAAGATGATCGTGTTAAGGCTGACAGTCTAGGCTTGATGTTCAAGCATGGAGACTGCGCCAGTCTGCTTCCTGATGTTAATAAAACATTCTGACCAAAGCAACGTAAAGGAGAAAGGGTTTATTTGGCTTACACTTCAAGGTCACATTCGGTTATTGAGGGATATCAGGCCAGGAACTCAAGGCAAAAGAAAAATCTCACGGAAAGATGCTGTTTATTGGGTCATATAAAGAACTTGCTCCCAGGCTCTTGCTTAACCTGCTTTCTTTTACAGCTCAGGGCCACTCACACAAACCAACAAGAAGATTAGTTGTTTATGAGGGGCAATGACATAAAAGAGCTCAGTTAAAGTCACCAGGAAGTAGCTGTGAGAAACCCTCACTACTTAGTTACAACCCCAACAGTGAAGAAACTTAGGAGCAGAATGGCCTCAGGGCCTCATCCAAGACCATGCTGCTATCACAGGGCCCACTCTCTGAGCTCAGTCTGTAATTTGAACTCACGGGTCTGCATGTGTGGAACACCTGTGTGCTGCACCTGCCGTGAATAAGTTCTCTGACCTCTTCTCATTCCCGCGTCTTCAGTTGCTTAAAGGGTGTAGGTCAGTCTCCAAACACCAGTGCAAAGGGCTTAGTTAATAAGCAGAGCTGTAGAATGGTGGGGGCTTTGTGTTATTTCCCTAGGGAAGGAATGTTTTTTTTTTTCTTTCCAACCGGTTCTGCAAAATGATGGCTGTGTACTTGGCTGGAAGTCCTGCAAAGGCCCAGTTTACTCCAAACCGGGCATTGCATCAAGACTGAGGACCACGCCTCAGAGTTGGGATTATGCCTTGGCATGCTCGAGATGTGTGTCAACAGCATGACTGTCTGAGAGGCAGAGGGGAAGAATGCATTCCCTTTGACTAAAATAACCACTTCTGGGTTCCTGCACAGGGAGGAACAGCGCTTCTGACTATGCTGGTGCTGATTTTGTGTCATGATCGCCTGTTCTGCTTACAACAACAGTGCTATCTAGCCGCTGTGAATTCCAGGCTTCCTGCGGCAGGCACATGGAATCCCTAAGGGCTTTGGTCCTTTTACTTTGCCCATACCTGTGTTGTCTTTTAAAGTGGCAGCAGTCTATCTGCTGGAAACTCTCAGTGGTGAGGGTAGCTCCTTTGGTCACTCTCCTGTAGAAGAATTATACACCATTTGGGCTGTCCGTGTGTTCGTGTTTCTCTGTCCCTTGTCCTAAGGGCACCCACCTAGGGTCTGCTCTGGGCAAGTTACCCGGTGTCTGCACCCTAGAGTGCAAAACAGACCTGAATGGACGTCCAAAAGAAACCACAACAGAAGACATGAAGGCACAGAAGTAAGTGAGCAAAGAAACCAAATCCTTGGTGTAGAAAGTCACTGACATGTCGGGGTTGTTTGTCACGAGTGTCACATGTCAGAGGCCCTGCGGTGACTTTTATGACATAGAGCCATTTCTGTTACTTGCCCTGTTTTTTTCTCTAGCTGCCGCCACTCCAGCTCTCCACCTGCTGTCTGCCCCTTGTCTTCTGGCATCCTTTCAGTCACCCACACTGTCACCCAAGCAACTCTTTCCAGGGAGCCCTGGAGCTCCACGGCAGCCCCTCCCAGGTAGTTCACTGTGACAAATCCTGTAACGCTTTGCTTTTTAATAGTCAATATTTATTTCTATCAATGTTTATTAAATATTCCATACCCATCACAACCAATACTGGGGCGACTGTGATGAAGATGACAGCATCCTTCTCCTGGTGGAGATTATGGTCCAACCAAAAACTGCCAACTCCCTGTATTGTTAAGTTGCTGTCTCCTACACTAAGCAGTCGGCTTCTCAGGACAGGGGCCCTGCTTACCACCCTAGAGTGAGAGAACTTCTTTCTACAGGTAAGGTCTTCAGTCTTACTTATCAATTCGTGAGACAATGAGTGAGTGAGTCCTCCTAAATTCGATCCCAGATCAGCCTTGATGCTTTGAGAAACATCAAAATATATCAACAGCAAATCCCTTCCCTCCAATAGGAAACGCTGACGTTCACAAGTGGATTTTAGAGTCTTGCGCAGTAAGGCAGTCCGCTTCACAGCCTCCTTAGCAGAAAACAAGCCACAGTGCGGCTTTTGCTCTGTCTCCCTCAGGCCACAGAGAGGCTTGCACGTGCTGGCATCACTGGGCCTTGGCTCTCTTGCTCTGGTGTCCCAGCGCTGGCACCGTCTCCAGCACCCGAGAGGAAACTGTCTTCTACTTTCAACGAAGCCGTGAAGTACACAGCCGGATCTACTTACCCCATGGATTTGCCAGGGTTTTATGGTTTATTTATCGCTGTCTGAGACAATTCATGGTTTCATTTCACTTCCCCTGGCTTCACCACGGAATCTGAGGGGATAATTACTCCAGAACCTTCACAGCTATAACAAGCAGCAGAAGCCTGGGCACCAGGCCAGGTGTTTGTGCTATTTTGGTGGCTGGGTTTTTGCTTGCGCCACAGATCAATGAGCTGATGGCTTTGACGAGGGAACTTTTTTCTCTAAAATAGTCCATCATGGTATAGCAACCTCATGCTTACTGTTTGGTTACATAACCCCTTCTTTCCTCTGTCATGTGGATAATTTCGAGTTACGATATCTTTGAGGGGCACGGGAATAAAGGTGACAATCATCCACTTCTTTGCAGAAGATGCTTTCTTGTAAAAACCTCCTGAGTTTCACCTACTAGCAACTGAATTTCAATGTAACCTAGCACTCGCAACCTTATGTCCACCTGCATGTATGTGTTCACGCACTCTCTCACACACACGTGTACACACACCTGCAGACACATCTACACATACCTGGACACCCATACACACCTGCACACTTACCTGGACACACTTGCGTGCGTCCACACACAGCTTCACTTTGGAGTTGCTTGCTGAAGACAGCAAAGGGTGAGACTTTACCCTGTCACTTGCCAGACAAAACTTATCAGGCTGAACGTGGCCTTTGGCAAGGAGAGACATGTGCATCATTGTAATAGGCTCTAGAATCTACACCATGCTTCAGGGTTTATTTTGTTTGTTTGTTTGTTTGTTTGTTTTTTCAGATAAGGTATTCGCCATTAAAGCTCCAAGGCCCACTCATTGTAGTCAAGATACAGAATTATCTGGCATATCCACAGCTATTTGCAAGAAAATGGATGTAAGTGAAGATCATCATATTAATCAAAATAAACCAAACACAGAGAGAAAGCTGTTGCTGCTTTCTGTATTGTGGGAATTCAGAAAAGGAGAGAACAGGAAGTAAACAGGAATCTTTCTGGGGTTTGAAGGGAAGTGGGGGAAGGGTGGGTAAGGAAGCCAAAGCAGTATATATGAGGAGAGAAATGTCATAGCAAATCCACTCATTAGTATCTTAAGAAGAAACTAATATAGCAAACATAAGCCAAGTTGGAATTCAGAAGAAAATATAAAAATCGTGCAACAATCAAACCTTAGTATGCTATTGAGCTAAGTGATGTGGAGCCGAATGATAATGGTTGCTATGGCGTGAGGGGGAGGGGGGAGGGAAGTGAGAGGATGTCTGTGCTTCAGATATGCAGCTCTCTAGTTCAGGCAGGTTACCCGTCAGCTCCTAAGACTGTCTGTGTGAAGGGACACTTGGGCTCTTGGGCTCTTCCACACACCCCGACAGAAACGACTGAGCTCTTCCACACATGCCGCAGAAAGCCTCCAGGGTTTTGAAGCTCAATCGCCAGGATGGCTTTAGCTCTGGAATACTCTCAGCTGTGGGTGGTCATCCTCACGATTTTTCTGATGTTGTAGTAGAATACTATCACATAAGCCACATAAAAAAGAGAATGTTTATTTTAGTTTATAGTTCCATTGATGTTCTAAAAAGCCGGAGAGGTACCGGCAATGTTCTAAGGCTGGCGGGGTGTGTGGACGAACACGCGGGACAAACAAACACATACGGCGGAGACAGACACAGACACGCGGTCCCCACGCGGGTACTTTAATGGGGGGGGGGTCACACAATAAGGAACCAGGTGTGTGAGACACAGAAGGATGGGGGAGGGCATAGGAAGAAAGAGGGGACGAAGGGGCGAACTCCTGCCGAGTCCTGCTTTTTATCGGAGAGCGCAGGGGTGGCTGGGAAGAATGTCCCACACCTGCCTGCGCAGATGTTGTGATCCAGGAGGAGTCTGGGAACTGTAGTTTCCAAAAGAACAGCATTCTGACATCTTTTTGATTTATAAAAAAATTGGGGGGGGATAGGGGATAGGGGCATCACCCGGTCTCTCGTAACTGCTTCCTGCTGGCTTTGGGTGTTGAGGGGTCCAGGGAGTATCTGGTGGTCCGCTGACATTTTGAGATGGTCAAAGGTCTGGGGTTAAGAATAATAAAAAATTAGATGATACTTATTCCTGTTAATGATCCGCTTGTGTCTTGTCTGCTTAAGTGGAGCAGGCTGGCATCCTGGAGCTTAAAAAAGTGTCTTAAAAAAATATATCACGTAACCTTATTAAAGATCTGCTTACCGCCTGAGCCCTTGACTTTGTATTTGAAGATCTGTAACGACAACTGACTGGTTATTTAGGAATTTGGAGAAGGGTGTACTAGCACAGAAAGGACCTGTTATGTCAAGTAGGGGTGTATTAGCACATAAAGGTTAAGTGGAAGATGGGGTCTCTATTTTCCTTAGCCTGGAGTAGAGGGGGCTGCTGAGCCTGATTTCCTCTTGGGCTGTGGAAAGAACTGATTTAAGGTGCGACAAGTGAATCCAATGAGGGATTCCTTCAAGCGTGGCAGCTGTGGGGGTTAGAGAAATTACTCTGAAAGGACCCTGCCATTTGGGGAGAGCGGTGGGAGGCATTTACCTGGGGGTGAGAGAAATACCTTGTCTCCTATGTTAATTGGTGGTGGACATGTGTTAGTACAAGGCTGAGGTAGAGAATGGTCAGCAAAGTCCCATAGGATTGAGCGTAAGTGGAACAGGAGAGGAGTGAGCAAGTGGTCGGGGAGGAGGGAGGTTCCCGATGGGAGGCCGGGGGTCAAAACCGGCCGCCCGTACATGAGTTTGAAAGGTGAGATGAAAAGTAGCCTTTTCGGGAGATGAAAAGTCGCCCCTTCGGGAGAGCCCGAAGCCTGAGAAGGGCGAGGGGCAGAAGTCTTACCCAATCCAGATGGAGTTCCTGTGACATCTTGATGAGGGCTTCCTTTATTTTATTTTATTTTTTGGTTTTTCAAGACAGGGTTTCTCTGTGGCTTTGGAGCCTGTCCTGGAACTAGCTCTTGTAGACCAGGCTGGTCTCGAACTCACAGAGATCCGCCTGCCTCTGCCTCCTGAGTGCTGGGATTAAAGGCGTGCGTGATGAGGGCTTCCTTTAAAGAGCCGTTAATCTGTCTATCTTACCTGAAGACTGGGGTCTGAGGGTGATACGGTGTGTGGAAATCTTAGGGAATTGAACTCTGGGCCATTATCTTTGGCGGATCTGGCAGGAGGCTGTTGTCCTTAGGTGAGAGTGTTTTTGAATGAACAACCGAGAGTGGTGATTAGTGACGGCTGGAGCCTAGAGGGGCTTTGGAATATCCAGGGGGAGGTGCTTCAATCTGCCTGCTTTTGCAGCCTGAGGCGGGAAAGGCCTCCTGCTGCTTGTGCGACCTGTTAGATGAATATTCATGAGGGGGCTGGGTGAAGTCCTCGCAGTTCTGGAACTGCGAGGTGCTCGGCGGGAAGGGGCGGTCCCTGGGGCAGGGAGGCTGGAATCTGCCGAAAGAAAGATCAGAGGCGCGTATCCAACGCTTCCAAAAAGAAACTGCTAGCTGCCTGGATCTAGAGAAATGTTTGCGCTGTGGGGAGTACAAGGGTGGACGGGTTAGAGTGGACCGGTTAAACTGCTAGCTGTTTGCGCTGCCGCCTGGATCTAGAGAAATGTTTGCGCTGTGGGGAGCAAGAATGGACAGGTTAGAGGCTTCCCGGGGGAGAGATTTAAATGATTCCTTCCGGGCGTCTGGAACCTGCCGAAGGAAGAGAAACGCGGCAGACAGGGGCGGAGGCTCGTCCGCTGGGTCTATTACCATAGAGATTGCGGGGGGGGGGGGTTGGAATCTGAGAGGCATCGCGGGGGAAGGATTTAGGTGAACCTTTCCGGTGTCCGGAACCTGTGGAAGGGAAGGACGTGAGTGAAGCGTCGCATGGCGAGGCAGGGCGGGAGGGGGGGAGGGGGTGGTTCCTTGAGATGGGGAGCAGAGGCTCGTCTGCTGGGTCTATTACCATAGAGATTGCAGGAGTTGACCGAGCAGAGAATTTGGAGAGATTTGCTTAGAATTTTTAGACCCCATGGTTGGGCGACAAATTTGCCTGCAGGGGGCACAAAGGAGTGCCGCGAATGCAGCAATCTCAGGGTGCGAGCGTCCTCGGACCCCGGGAGGCCGCGTTAGGGGCGAAAATCAACTCGGGCCCAGCTAAGTAGAGGAAAATCCCGGCCAAGGCAGTCAAGCCAACCGAAAGGCTTGAGGCCCAGGTACCGACAGGAAAATCCCGGCTAGGCGAGAGGAGATAAGCCCGTCAAGGCCAGCCGAATGGCCTTCAGCTGACCATACAGCTGAAGAAGGTGCTTGTAGGAACAAGCCCGCCAAGAGAGAAGGAAGAAAAGGAGGAAAAGCTAGAAATCCCGGATTTCTAGGGAGAAGACGCTGAGAACCCCAGGTTCCCAGTGCAGACGAAATTGCCGTCAACCAAAAATGGGGGGAGAAGAGAAGGGAGGGAGGGGGCAATCGACCCAG
Organism: Microtus obscurus; assembly: GCA_963919715.1. Lineage (NCBI taxonomy): Eukaryota > Metazoa > Chordata > Mammalia > Rodentia > Cricetidae > Microtus > Microtus obscurus. Next base: position 13,604 of record CAWTZC010000104.1, on the reverse strand, counting down.
AATGCACCAGAGAACGCTGGCCAGGCAGTTTCTAGGCTTAATGGGAAGAGGGCCCGCGGGTTAAACTCACGAATTGGTTGGTGTCGGAGATGGTTGTGGCGGAAGGACGCAGAAGCGGTGGAAGTGGTCGCGTTCGTAGCTCAGTCGCGGCTCCATGCCAGGCAGGAGGGTCCAGGCTGCGGGAGGCACCCAGGCACGGAGACCAGGCCCCAGATGGAGAGCCCGGGACAGGAGTCCCCAAGTTTAACGGCACCAAATGATGTTCTAAAAAGCCGGAGAGGTACCGGCAATGTTCTAAGGCTGGCGGGGTGTGTGGACGAACACATTCCACTCCTGGTGCCAACTTGTCTTTAGTTAGAGTTTTTAATCTTGTGTTGAAAAACCATGACCCAAAGAAAGCGGGGGAGGAAAGGGTTTATTTGGCCCACACTTCCATACTACAGTACATGGCTGAAGGAAGTCAGGACAGGAACTCAAACAGGACAGGAACCTGTTAGCAGGAGCTGATGTAGATAGAGGTTGTGAAGGTGCTACTTACTGGCTTGTTCCTCATGGCTTGCTCAGCCTGCATTCTTATAGAACTCAAGACCACCAGACCAGGGGCAGTGCCTCCTACAATGGGCTGGGCCCTCTGCCATCAATCACTAATTAAGAAAATGCCCTACAGCCAGATCTTACAGAGGCATTTTTTTTTCTCAATTGAGGTTCCCTCCTTTCAAAAGTCTAGCTTGTGTCAAGTTGGCATAAAATACCTAGAACAAACACTGAAATAGTGTCGCTTTGGCCAGAATGAGTTCCTCAATTACAAGTGAAATCCCCAAGGACAGGCCAACCTTATTTAAGTAATCTCTAACTGAGGCTCTCTTTCTAGGATATTCTAGGTTAAGGCAAATTGACATTTAAAAATGATCCAGGCAGGTGGTGAGATGAAACCCAGCCCATACAGACATCCATAATGATATAATCAGACAATTTTGATTTAAAGACTTCTAATTTTACTTCTGAAGCACAGAATTCTCAGGCCAGGAACCACTGGAGTCCACGAATAGCCATCTACCCCTATGGCTGCTTGTCCGCAGGAGAAATGCTAAGAGATCCAGGTTAGAGCACAAATTTGCTTCCTTCCGAGGTTTTTGGGGCAGACATATCTCTGATCTCTTATTCTTATGAAGCTAATTCCCCAGAGGCCCTTCCCTCTTGAAGCAAAGGCTACCAGCTTCTGCCACACTCTCTTTCCCAAGGCCTCACTCAATTCTGGGCTGTTGAACCCTCACCAAAAGAGGAAGGTATTGATCTACAGAGGAAACTTCTAAGCAACTGGACTGCGCTGGAAGATGAGGGGCAATGTGCATACCATTGCTGGTACCTCTCAGGGTGTGGGGGAAACCCAGTCCAACGGGGCTTGTTTGCCTCGGGCTAATGTTTATGTATAAATCTGGAAGGCATGAGCCCCGCCGGCTCCTTTTGTACTTCTGGTTTCATCGCTGGATCCCTGGTGTTGTAAGCTATTTTCTTCATTAAAATTTACTATTTCATATTAAGCTAGCCTGGTTATTACGCCACATCATCAGGGTACCAGCACCTGAGAGGCAGAGATAGGGGATTGCAGATTCAAGTCCAGCCTAGGCTACAGAGCCAAGGCAGCATGAACTCCATCTTAAAATAAAAACTTCAACAACAATAGCAATGCCATGAGGACCATTTATGTCAAAGAAAGGTATCCAAATTATTTTGTTCCCTCACAAGAGAAACAGCTCTTCCACCAGGGCTGCATTGGAGATGCTAACATCTATTCAAAGCTCTCCTTGCTGAGAGTTATAAGACATCCATTTCCTTCACCAGAGATTTTCACTATTAGAAATGTAGTTTGATAAGCAAATGCATAAAATGTGATGCTTAAACTATAATACAGCTATAAATTATTTATATATAAAATTCCTGTATGTAGAGAAATACAAGTTTCACAGGTGGCCAATAAGCACCTTGAAGGTCCCTAGCAACCCTGGGCATGGCAAACATGGAGCTAGCAGGCCTTGCTCTCCCTCTTCCCAACTCCCATGTAAACCGTAGATTACATCCCTAAAGCTAGCCGCCAATGTCTATTCCCTTTTTTAGGACACTTTCTTATGCCGGGCTTATTGCTAAGGCTGATCACCAAGGTACAACTATCAGAGTATTTTTTTTTAAAGATTTACTTATTTATTATGTATACAGTGTTCTATCTGCATGTATGCCACCGGACCAGAAGAGTGCACCAGATCTCATTATAGATGGTTGTGAGCACTTTGTGGTTGCTGGGAATTGAACTCAGGACCTCTGGAAGAGCAGGCAGTGCTCTTAATCTCTGAGCCATCTCTCCAGTCCCCTATCAGAGTATTGACATTCGGTAACCAAAGTTCCCTTGTGGCTACCCTGATTAACAAGCCCAATCAAAGTTCACCAGCTTGTCCGAGCATGGGCTTTCCCTCTTTCCCTTTAGAAACAGCCACTTGGATTTGGACCACCCCATCTCCCTCTATTCAGAGACAGTCCTTTGTCCCTCTGGGGCAAATATCCCTTCACTCTCTCCCTTGTTCCTTTTTGCTTCTCCCCCATTCTCTATCACCTGCCTTAGGCTCTTATTCCCTGACCTTTGTTCATTCTGGGGCAAATAAATCTCCCTTGTGCTGAGACCTTGTTTTTGGGGTGCATCGTGCTGATTTCAGTCCTTTCACTCCTAATTTATTTGCAATTAATCTGGAAACATGTTGTGAAATTTAAGCATACAGATCTTTGTATGAGGTCACTTCATGTGTGGTAATCTAACTACTGATGTAGACATGGATACACACATGCCATTAAAGACATGGAACAGGGTAAACAACTAACAACAGAAAAATATCTAAACAGCTGTGGCATATTGCTGCAAGTTTTTTCAGCATGAATAGCTCCACGAGGAAGCAAGACACAGGGAAGTATATAAAATTGAATCTCATGTCTTAATAATAGTAATTACCAAGGGCCATGTGTATGTAGAAATTTTACTTGAGCAAATAAAACATTAAACTGGTGAATAAGAGATTATCAATATATTCTGTCATGGTGGAGAATGAGGTTGCTGGGCCGCAAGAAGAGGAAAGAGTCAGGTGCCACACCCTGCCATAAAGGATGAAATGGAAAGAGGCTGTGGTGGTGAAGAGAACCACAGGGCTGCATTAGATCAGGGCATGCATGGGCATGATGGTTTGGACACATGTGTAAAGACAATTTTAACTCAAGGAGTTTATCTAATGACACAATGTTGTCTTATTAACAGACGTATAAAGCCTTGGAAGTAACCTAATAAAGGGTAAGTTTCTCTCTCTCTCTCTCTCTCTCTCTCTCTCCTTGTTCTGAATTCTCCCTCAGTCTGCAAAATGTACACTTAAATTGCTGCTTCTTTTCCCTGTGTGAATTCATCTCCTTGAGCTTGTCTCTCTCCCTCACATGCATGAGATTCCAGGACTTTTACCGTGATGGAATGTATTCTATTTGGTCGTCACCTGTGCTGGAAATGTTGCTCTGCTCATTTTGGGGACAGCTGGGTGCCTGTTCTCTCTCCTTGCCAGGTTCAGCCCCTGAGTATCTCTATTTGCTATCCCAGAGCGTCTGAAAAATTGGACTCAGGTCTGTTTAGTGACACCACCGTGCTGTTCATGTCACTATTGTTCTGTAGTATATATAACTCAAGGATATTGTGAAACTTCCAGCAATATTCATTTTACTTAGGATTGCTTTAGCTGTTTGTGATGTTTTGTGTTTCTCTATGAATTTTTGCATTGCCATGGGTCTATGAAGAATGTTAATAGAATTTTTATTGAGATTGCATTATAGATTACTTTTGGGAATGCTGAAGAGGGTATGGGAAAACAGAAAAGCCATTCACTGATCGTGGGAGTACAAACTGTAGAGCTATTACAGAAATAAATATGAAAGTTGAAAAATAAACTCCAAAGAGAAATGCCACATGATGCCTAAGCATATACACAAAGGACTCAATGTCCTACCAGAGAGAAACCTGCACATCTCTGTACATTTCTGCTTTATTCAGAATTGCGAGGAAATAGAATCAAGTAAGCTGTCTACCAATGGTGCATAGGAAATGAAAATGAAATTTTCATTATCTGTAAAGAGAAGCAAAATGATGGCATTTGCAGGAAAATGAAAGGATCTAGAAAATGTTAAATTAAATGTGGTATCTCAGACTTAGAAGGATAAGTACGATGTATTCTCTCTGTGGCTGCAAAACTGGCTTCCTCCCACTTTTCCCTACTGATAGAGTGCTTCGACCTTTGCAGGACAGGGCTCTCTGGTCAACCACGTGGGATTTTCTTCAGCAGGTGCTCACACTCAAGATAACAAAATACTAATATTCTTACCTCAGTAGTGGGGGAAGGCCCAGGGACAGTGATTTATTTTCTTTACTTTCTACAGCATTTGAAATAGTGTATGTGTTTAGTGTATCTTCCTTCCGCCACTCAAGTCTGTTATAATCCTCCTGCCGTGACAGCAGCCACGGGTCTTAGATGCCCCTGCAGTTGAACTCACTTCATGCTCTTTCCCCTCACCCAAAGTTGCTTGTGATTTGTGGTGTCACATCTTCTAGTGTAGTAGAATAGTGATAATATATGTTATACAGGTATCGTCTGTCTGTAGCTCCATTATCTGTCAGTCTCTTTTGAGTGACTAAAAAAAAAAAAATAATCCAAAGACTGGTGTAGTTTGAAGAAGTGAGCTCCCCCACTCCTGCTAATTTCTGGAAGAATAATGCACCATTGTCTAAGTGGGAGGATCTTGGCAACATGGCTTGTGCTTAGGATAATTGAGCCGCATAAAGCCATGGTTTAATAAATGTTCAGTGAATTGAAACTTTGAGCTGAAAGGATCGTGGAGCCTGTGCTTCTGGCCATGATGATTGAGTTTGCTATGGAATATCACTCTCACAGACAGTCAAAATAAAATTTAAATCTAAATAGGGAAAAGAAGAGTCTGGTGGCATTTAGGAGCAAATGGAGCCATCGGGACTTGAGGAGTTAAGATGCTGAAGAAAAAAAAAAAAAGAGGCAGAGATGAATGAATGCATTCTGCCTCAACACATACTGATTTTAGGCCCAGACTGAGTCTTGGAGCCATGGTGACCAGAATCATGATGAGGAGCACAGGACATATTTAATGAACAGTGCATCTCTGAAGCTGAGACATGGTGAGAGACAGGAGCAGGGTCTGTTGAGATAACAGCTAAATATTTTCAGGTACTTGTGGAAGACAGCATGCTGTACATTTAAAACCGTCTGAAATATTAAACAGCATAAATGTAAAGAATCATTCTCCTAACAAGATCATCAAGTCTACCCTGAAAGAAAAATAATTTGCTAAAAAGCCACCATAGAGATGCATTATCTTACACAGAGCAATGAGACTCTGGTTGACTTTCCAAAAAAATATGACAGTTCCATCTGAAAGACAGCGGCCATTTAGATCATTGCTGCAAAATCATGACTGCAAAGTCATTTCTGATATGAAGTGTTTTAAACATTGCCCTTTGAGTTAAAAAGGAAATATTTGAGTTTTTTCAGACACAAAAAATTGAAATAACGCAATGTTTCTATGATGGAGAATTGAAAATATGCGAAAGGAAAAGGATGAGGGGGGAAATACTGTATAACAGGTTTTATGTTTCTATTTTGTTTTGTTTCATTTTCTTTTAAAGTCATGATTTGCTTCATGCCAAGAACATATAAAAACCCTTGCACCCAACTAACTGTATTATACAGCAAGTTTTCAATAGTAAGTAGGACCTGGATCAGTAGCTCCTCGTTTCTGCAGAAATAAGGTGAAGCTGTTTCACGTGAGAGTACCAGCCTTCTCCTGGCTTCAGAGCACGCATCTTTTAATAGACTTGTCTTCTAACTCTGGGATTCCCAGGTGCATCTACTCATGCAACTTGAAGACAATTGCATTCTGCAAATATTCAGGGACAGTGTCAGTGCATACCCTGAAAAATAAGTGGATCAAATTCATTCCAAAAAGCATTAAAAATAAAAAGTAGAAATAGGCTACATAAACCTTTGCACATGGATAAAATGCTCAGTGATTTAAAGAATTCGAGTCTCTTTAGATTGGTCCACCATCAAGTACAGTCTCAGCTGACTTCATGGTAGGAAGTCTCTCTTAACTTCTTTGAAATCCCATTCAAAGCTTACATATAAAAGTGTAAATGCCCAAAATAGCTAAAATGCTCCCAGAGAAGGCAAACAAAGTCACACAGCTCATTGTCAAACCCTATTGAAATCAGCTGAGAAGCTACCATCTCTAGGTTGTAAAATCACAAGTATAGCAGTGGAAACCACAGTGGTAAACTGTATACATAATTATAAACAACAAATTATGCATCTTATTTTTAAACCCTATGCAAAAAGCCCTACCACACAGATTGAAAACCCATGTGATGAGAGTCAAATGATAAAGGACCTGGATGGGAGCATCAAGATAATGGAGGAAGCAGAGACTTCTAAGTAGGTAGCAAAAAAATCCATAACTGAACAGAAATAATTATAAATTAAATATTAAAACAAAGAACTTCCCTTCATTACAGACATCATTAAGAGTGTAAGAAAGCAATCCTCCAACAAAAGAGAATATGTTTATAGGCAAGTATCCAAGAGAGGGTTAATACTGAGACTGGATATCTTTGAAATTAAAAAGAGAAGGTCTGACAGCTGATCAGAAAGATTTGCCAAAGACTTAGTAATTTCCCCCAAAATCCCCACAGCCATAGCACACAAAGTGATGCTCAACCTCATTAGCAATCAAGAAACACACCCTCCTTATTGCCTAAGTTGATTTATGCTGTAACATTTGCACACACACACACACACACACACACACACACAAAAAAAAAACCTTATTTCATGTACACTAAAATGATGTCATTCCATGACTTCCTAAAGAGACATGGAAAAGAAAAACTGTTCACCACATGTAGGGATCCAATCATAGACCAGTTAGAGAACCACTAGATTTATGGGAGTGACTCATAGGAACATAGATGAAGAGTTACTTCCTGGAGCATGGGTGACTCAAAGGCAGCTGCATCACCAAAAAGCCCTCCCCAAGAAAGGCAAAGACTCTTGGAAACTGCATCCCAGGGGCTCCCTGTCTGGTTTTCAGAAAGCCTGGCTGGCTGCAGAGCCTCCTTTTCCTAACCACTGTTACTGCTTATTTAACCTTAGGAAGGAGGCTTGTGGATCTTGTAAGTTTCAGGAGCCTCCTGAGATCTATGAGTTTCATTTGCCTCCCCAGTCTTAAAGAACCTCCCTCTTCTCCCCAGGAGGGGATGTTCCAGTTTGGAAGACATAGCTATAAAACACATGTACCAGAATATTCTAGTAGTGCTGTTTGTTATGACTGCAAGGAATAGCGATTTTTTAGAAAATCCAAAATGACTCAGATGTCTAGCGAGAATAGATTGAAAAGCCGGGCGGTGGTGGCACACGCCTTTAATCCCAGCACTTGGGAGGCAGAGGCAGGCGGATCTCTGTGAGTTCGAGACCAGCCTGGTCTACAAGAGCTAGTTCCAGGACAGGCTCCAAAACCACAGAGAAACCCTGTCTCAAAAAACCAAGAAAAAAAAAAAGAATAGATTGAAAAATTATTGTGTTGTTAACCAAATGTAACTCTTTCAGCAAAGAAAACCACCCAGTCAATGAAAATAAATTTCACAATAAAATTTTGAATAAAGTATTGCAGACAAAAGAGGGAACATTTTATAATTCTATTTCTATTTTAAATAAAGGAGAATGTGATTTATGTTATTAGAGGTGTGGACCATGGTTACCTTCTGAGAGGCAGCAGTCCACAGAGGCAAGAGATTAGCATTAAGTCTCATCGGATTCTTGTTTCATACATAAGTGATGATTGTTTATCATTCATTTGGTGAAAATTCATCCAGCTATACACCGAGGAACTGAGCAATTTTGGAAGGTACATTACACTTTAGGGGAATTTAAATTAAAAATAAGTATGCTTATTGGCTGGCAAGATAGTTCTCTGGGTAAGGGGGCTTGTCAGCAAAGCTAATGACCTGAGTTTGATTCCCAGGGCCCACCCAGTGGAAGGAGAGAACGAATTCTCATTGATTTCCACACATGAATTGTGGCACATACACACACACACACACACACACACACACACACGTAATAAAGATGTCACTGTTGGAGGTGGAAGCACTCATTTTATCCATGACTGTAGAACACACTAAGAGGAATACATATTCCTGTTGATAAAGAGATCCCATGGGCTAGTAAAAGTAGAAAGCACATGAATAAAAAGTAAGGGAAGGTAAATACGCTGCCAACATTGACTGGTCCAAATCTCCCACATCCTCTAATCTCTGAGTAGTCTTCACTTTCATTATGACGAAGACTCAGAGGACACAGCATGTTCTTGGTGGTGACCAACTCTATTTACCTTCCGTTCCACCTTGGCATTACCTTCTGCAAAGCCAAACAAGAACAAAGAGCTCCTGGGAATTCCCAAGGAAGACAGAATGTGACAGGATCTACGGAATTCACGGCAGCAGGTTCCAAAATAAACCAGCCAGAATGCAGCAAAGGTGGAAGCATGTTTGGATTTTGAGAAAGGACCTTCACTTCGGGAATTTCCACTGCTGTCTTCTGCTTCAGTCTGCAGAACGATTGCCACAAGATCTTTCCATCACCAGGTAATTTGAGTCCCTGCAGCTTGCTGCTGTTGACAAATGCTTTGAACGCAATGACATTTATCAAAATTCTTGCAGAAGAAGTGATGGGGAAGGCTTTTTTGAAAATACGTTTCTGTTATATAAATTAGACAATTGCTTCTCAAAAGCAAGCTAACGTTTATAGGCACTCTGAGACACTAACGAGGAGTCAGATTTGGATGACTGGACAAGCATTCCTGCCCATGACAGCTCAGTGCAAGGAGCGGAAATGTTCAGGAGTGGCAGGCACGCACTGCTCCGATTGTGGCATCTGACCATCGAAACGGTGAAAAGGCACACGACAGGCCAAATAGGCCCCTGCTGACCGCGTGGCCTTTAGAAATCCCACTGCGGAATGAATTATTTAAGCCCTTTTTAAGGTGGTTGTCTGTTACAGTAATTACCAAGTACATACTGGATCCTGAGTCTGACTTCAAAGCACTTGAGTTCACATTGTGTCGTGGGGGACTCTGCATTATAGCAGCCGGGGGTGTTGGCCTGAGAAGAGTGACCTTTTGTGGTTTTCTACACGAAGAAGTGGAAAGCTCACGCTCCATAATATTTATCACTTCAGTCAGGAAGAGACTCCGCTGGAGAAGGGGGTGCCCATTCTTAATGACAGTACAGAAGAGAAAAGAAGCATAGCTCTTGGCTGCTGAATGATAGCCTAATTGAAAAGACTTCCCAGGGGTTGGCAGAGGCTTTTTCTTCCCAAAATAACCCCCAACAAGCATCATTCCTATTCTATTTGATACATTTTAAAAAGCATTTTTTTTCAGGTACTTGTGAAAGTAACACTTTGGGCAAGTTCACTCTGCCAGTAGACACCAGTTCCTAGAGGAACTAGACTCCCTACCTGCTCTGGGCCCTGGCCATTTTCTTCTTTTGGCAGCTGACAAACTTTTAATAGCATGCACATCATATATCTGAATTTGCATTTAGAGCATTGTTATTCAATTTAGGTCAGTTGGGTCTTTCTGAAGGGAGCCTATTTATACCATGCTGGAAAAAGACCTTATCTTTGAAGAGTCCAGCAAGGTTCAATACCTGACTTCAGCTGTGTGGCCTTGGGATGCCACCATCTCAGGAGCTAAACTTTCAGCTGTGTGGTTGATCCACACCTGTAATACCGACAACTGGAAGAAGGAGACTCTGGATATATTCAAAAATATCCACATCACACAGAGATTTCAAGGCTGATCTGGATTATTTAAGACCTTGTCTAAAAAAAAAAATAAATTTAAAGATTGATTAATTAATAATAAAACCTAAATGTCCATTTTGCCCATTTCGAGAACAAGAAGAATTTAGAACTGCTTATGATTCTTTTATGGTCTAACGGTGAGGGCTAAGGCCACTACCCAGTTGGACAATGTGAAGGACTAAATCAATGATCCTAATACCTCATTCTCCTAGAGTAGAGTAATGTGTGGAGATCACTGAAACATTCTTCAAGCAAGTCCTCTTCCTTCTCACCTTATGTGTGGCAGCCGGTCACACAATCTGCTCGGGTTTGTAGCTGGGAATGCCCAGATAGGTCCTAGTCATTGACAGGACAAAGAGAATAAGTACAAAACAATCAGAGGGGCATTCCCATGCCCAGAGAGTCAGACTTGGCCATTTTTTTCCCCTTCTGTACGATCAAGCAAAAAGTTGTCCCTTGGAAGAAAGAGCACAGTTGGGTCAGCCCGGCTCAATGCCTGTGTGTCTATGCTAGCATCACCTCTTCACTACATCATCCCATCTTCACTATGCCCTCCTGCCCTCTGTGAAGTCTCTACTCTTCCATCTTTCATGTTGCAGCCAAATTTAGGATGATGAGGAGGTAGGGACACAGGACAGTTTGCTTCTTTCATCTGCCCAGCTGCAGCTTTCGGGGGCCAAGGAGGAACTGGGAAAGATGCTGTGCATCCTAGTGGGAATAATTCAGTTCCCGCTGAGTTAATCCCTTCTGCTTCCTGTCAATAGAGCTTCGTGCCAGGTTACACAATGGAGACTAGAAATAAGCCATGTCAGATGAAAAATTAGAAGCGCTAGCAGAGATGAGCTCAACTCATGACAATTTGGTAATTAGATCACAAATCCCTTCTCTCAATTAACAGGATAAACCCAGAGTGTTTACCAGACAATTATCCGAATCCATGGATACACATGTAAGCTACAACCTCTGCCATCAAGGACACTTCCATCCAAAAGTGTGTGTGTTGGGGGAGGGGGACTTTCATTGACTTCTTCTTCAGTCATCCAGTATAGAAGGCTGACCCCTGTACTCTTCCAGTAGACATACCGAGTGTTTAGCACATACCAATGAGCAGCTGTCCTCATAGCCTAACCAGCAATAACAAAGATGGAATAGTTTAGAGGACATTTAGAACAGCTACAATAATGAAACCTCCTCTAGAACCATTAGCAACACCGTGCTGGCCATCTGGGACACACCGGTGAACCAGACACACAAGAACAAAGCCTTCCTGGGAGTTCTCCCAGAGGCCAAACAAATATGGAAAATATGATGGATGTTGGTAGTGCTGAAGTAAGTACTAATAAATATCATTAATGATGAGTATGTAACAGTCATCAAAAACCCATTAATGATTAAGCTATCACATACACAGCAGGGTACCTTCCATGGAGATTTATTTATTTATTTATTTTTTATTCTGGATCTACAAACACAAAGGCACTCATTAATATACCAGATTTGTGGAGAACAAAACTGAGTTAGAGAGAATGGATGGGCTTTTCCAAGAGCAAGCATGTGCTTGAAAAATCATGTCTGAGCACTGTCCTTTGGCCCCCAAGTCAGAGTGCCAAACACACTGTACAAAGTGCCATGTTTTCATAGACGAGCAGAAAAAGTGTGAGTATTGGGAAAGCGTGAAGATGGAAAGCACTCTGAGTTAGCAAGGTTTGGGGATGACTCTGAGAGGAGAGGAATCCTGCAGTAGGTCTTGATAAGCTCTGAGATGAGAAGCTGAGAGGGACTCTCTTGGCAGAGCAGAGTTCCATTGTTCCCGGATTCTTCATATTTAATAAGGGACTCTATGAGTAATCTACATTTTCAGTGTTGATTTAGTTCTAATTAAACCTGGACTTCCTCATACACAACCTCCCCCACTGTCCTACACTCAGGCCCCAGGGCAAAGAACAGAGGATGGAAAGAATTAGTTCTGTGAAGTTGACGAGAAACTCAGATTTCCCCCACCTTGTGAAATCCTTCAGCTACTGCACAGCCCTTTCAATCACTGAAGATCCCTCAACAGCCAAGGTGAACTGTACTTGCTCAGATCACACACACTTACTATTTCGCCTTCTTTATTTTTTTTAAGTTTTTTTTTTATTGGAAAAAAAAAAGAAATTTCTGCCTCCTCCCCGCCTCCCATTTTCCTCCCACTCCTCCCTCCCCCTCCTTCCCTCCTCCCCCTCCCCCCACTCCTCCCCCTCCCTCTCCAGCCTGAAGAGCAGTCAGGGTTCCCTGCCCTGTGGGAAGTCCAAAGTCCTCCCCCCTCGATCCTGGTCTAGGAAGGTGAACATCCAAACTGGGTAGGCTCCCACAAAGCCAGACCATGAAGCAGGATCAAAACCCGGTGCCATAGTCCTTGGCTTCTCAGCAGCCCTCATTGTCCACCAAATTTAGAGAGTCCGGTTTTATCCCATGCTTTTTCAGTAACAGTTCAGCTGGCCTTGGTGAGCTCCCAAAGAATCAGCCCCACTGTCTCCACGGGTGGGCGCCCCCCTTGTGGTCCTGACTTCTTTGCTCATATTCTCTCTCCTTCTGCTCCTCATTGGGACATTGGGAGCTCAGTCCAGTGCTCCAGTGTGGGTCTCTGTCTCTATCTCCATCCATCGCCAGATGAAGTTTCTATGGTGATATGCAAGATATTCATCAGTATGGCTATAGGGTAGGGTCATTTCAGGTTCCCTATCCTCAGCTGCCCCAGGAACTAACTGGGGACATCGCCCTGGGCACCTGGGAGCCCCTCTAGATCCAAGTCTCTTGCCAACCCTAAGATGGTTCCCTTAATTAAGATGTGTGCTTCTCTGCTCCCCTAACCAACATTCCTTTATCCCAATCATCCCGTTTCCCCAAGTTCCCCCCACCCTCCCCTTCTCACATTTCTCTCCCCTTCTCTCCTTACCCCCCCCTCCCACCACACCTCCAAGATCCCAATTATTTGCCCGGCAGTCTAGTCTACTTCCCATAACCAGGAGGATAGCTATATGTTTTTCTTTGGGTTCACCTTCTTATTTAGTTTCTTTAGGATATCATATTATAGACTCACTGACCTTTATTTATCTCTAGAAACCAATTATGAGTGAGTACATCCCATGTTCATCCTTTTGGGTCTGGGTTACCTCACTCAGGAGCGTGTTTTCTATTTCCATCCATTTGCATGCAAAATTCGCGAAGTCATTGTTTTTTACCGCTGAGTAGTATTCTAATGTATATATATTCCACACTTTCTTCATCCATTCTTCCATTGAAGGGCATCTAGGTTGTTTCCAGGTTCTGGCTATTACAAATAATGCTGCTATGAACATAGTTGAACAAATGTCCTTGTCATATGATCGGGCATCTCGTGGGTATATTCCCAAGAGTGGCATTGCTGGGTCCATGGGTAGGTTGATCCCAAATTTCCTGAGAAACCGCCACACTGCTTTCCAAAATGGTTGCACAAGTTTGCATTCCCACCAGCAATGGATGAGGGTACCCCTTTCTCCACAGCCTCTCCAGCAAAGGCTATCATTGGTGTTATTGATTTTAGCCATTCTGACAGGTGTAAGATGATATCTCAATGTTGTTTTGATTTGCATTTCCCTGATCGCTAAGGAGGCTGAGCATGAC
>CAWTZC010000103.1:0-31620 GCA_963919715.1 Microtus obscurus | reverse complement strand
CATGCATGCACACAGTGTGTCTGCAAATGGATGTGAATGTATATAAAGTTCGCTGTGGTATTTAAAGGTATCTCATCCCAGAATTAACAGAGTATATGCTAATTTTTACACAATGGAAAATGAAGATAAAATGCTAAGAGGAAAGTAAGTTTCCCCCTTGGGATGAAAAACAGGGTTTTCACAACAGGAAGGGATTACCAAGAGAGTACAGTTGAGTGTTGGCGGGGTAGCCTTTGAGATCTTCTGTCCTCTATGTCCACCTGCCAGATGAGTCCCCACAATTGTCACAGCCTGTGCTGTTTGTGCCAGGCAGGAAACTCTGGGACTCTTGTTGACACGGTAGCTGTTGTTTTGTTCTGCTCTGCATGGGCTCAACAGTACAATAAATGATTGTGCTCTTGAAGAAAAACAGAAATCTCAAACAGAGGTGAGAATTTTTTTTTAAAACCATGGGAACTATTGATTTGTGCAGGGACTTTTGCCCTTGATAAATCTCATTTTTTCAGTGGTGTACAATTTTGTAAATCTAAGCAAAGTGCCCTGGGTCTTTCCTTAATTAATACATACTTTCTTGGAAGGCTTGTCTCTTCCCCTATGACTTCACCACAGTGAAAATGAGATCTTGAAAAATCAAGTATACTAAAAAGCAAGCAAACAAACAAATGGCTACTGTCAAAGTCAAAGCAGCTGTAAAATTAGCTGTTAGTTTTGATTAAAAATAGAAAACAAATTTTTATCACAGAAATTCTAAAGCTAAGTTTCTGAACCCTGTTGTATTTTAGGTTTGATGTTTTAAATTATGCTTTCAATGAGGCATGCCATGTGTACCATAGAAGAACTTCAGTGTTGTTTGATTTTCTTTTCCTCTAGCCCCACATTGGGTGCCAAAATGTTGCTGGCTGTTTTACTCTTCTTACTTTTTTGACTTTTATGTGGGACCTGCTACTCAGTTCTCAATTACACATGGAATCTTATTTTTTCTTATAAATGCTTAGCCTTAGCTTGGCTGTTTCTAACCAGCTTTCAGCTTTTCTTAACTAAAATTTTCCTATCTATTTTTTGCCTTTGGGCTTTTGCCTTTCTTTATTTCTGTATACTTTCTTTACTTCTTTCTCCATTGTTGGTTGTGTAACTAGATGTCTGGTCCCTTCTTTTCTTGCTACTTCCTTTTATTTTCTTTGCCTGCCTGTTGATGGGGTTTCTGTCCTGCCCAGTTCCCGCAATCATTAAGTTGCAAAGAAATCACACAGAGGTCTATATTAGTTATAAAGTGATTGGTCCAGTATCTCAGGCTTCTTATTAACTCTTTTTTTTTTTTTTTTTTGATTTTCAGACAGGGTTTCTCAGTAGCTTTTTGGTTCCTGTCCTGGAACTAGCTCTTGTAGTCCAGGCTGGCCTCGAACTCACGAGATCCCGCCTACCTCTGCCTCCTGAGTGCTGGGATTAAAGGCGTACGCCACCACTGCCCGGCTTTCTTATTAACTCTTACAACTTAATTAGCATTAACTCTTACAACTTATATTAGCCCCTTATTCTCATCCATGCTAGTCACATGGCTCGGTACCTTTTTCAGCAAGGCAGTCACATCTTGCTTCTTCAGTGGATCGGTCAGGACTGCAGAAAGAGCTTCCTTACTCTCAGAATACTCCTGTTCTATTTGATCAGCTTCTACTTCCTGTCTTGTTGTCCCTCCTATACTTCTTGCCTGGCTACTGGCCAATCAGCATTTATTTAAAATATAATTGACAGAATACAGACCATTCTCCCACACCACCTGCCAGCCCTGCCTATCCTTTTTCCTGCTTTGGTATTGGCCAGTCAGTGCTTTATGAGACCATCAGGTGTTTTAGAAAGGCAAAGTGACACTGTTTCCCAGAATTAAACAAATACAATGTGATGGTAGTGGTGCTGGAGTTTGAACTCAGGACCCACGCTGCTACCACACCACCTCCTGGCCCTACATCATAATTTAAGGCTGAATGACTTTCCCTAATCTGTTTGACCACTGTGCAAGGAGTACTGTGATCTATAGCAGGCAAATGACCTGCTCTTATAGGTGAGTTCCTGATGCAGCTGAATCAAGAACCTTTGGGAATGTAAAGAGTCTGATTAACTGGAACTTCTCAGAGGCTCTGCCTAAGTGTGATCCATGAGTGAGTGTACAGAAGTCCTGTGTTTCTGATTCTCATGGTTCTTCTCTTGCATCTCTCCCAGCCCATGCATCTCATCACTAGGCTGCTCTTGCCGAACTCCTGTTGGATGTTGACATTTCCTGTACAGAACACAGGCCTGAGGTATTAGGATGTTCTGTGCAGGAAATGTCAAGCCTACCCATGGATCTCTTCAGAACCATAGCTATGAAGTCTGTCTATCCTGCCAATGGATCTCATCAGGCCTGTGACTGTGAGGTCTGTCTAGCTTGCCCATGGATCTCATCAGGCCTGTGACTGTGAGGTCTGTCTATCCTGCCAATAGATCTCATCAGGCCTGTGACTGTGAGGTCTGTCTATCCTGCCAATAGATCTCATCAGGCCTGTGGCTGGGAGGTCTGTCTAGCCTGCCAAGATCCTTGTAAGAGCTTTTCACACTTGAAATCCCTATCCAAATGGAATTCCTCTCAGTATGTGGAGTATTGGAGATAAAGTGCATCTTGTTTATGTGAGTTACTGTTCAGGACAGTTGTCCTTTCTGATGAACTCTAGTTCTATCTGCTTTTCTGTGCTAAATTCCACTTGTGAATTGTATAAACTTCTTGCAAAAGACATTGTATGCATTTTCCTCTAAAATATAATTGCCCCTCTGTGGACAGTCAGAGAGTTAATAGAGACAGTCTGTGAAATTGTGCTCCATTGCCTGTGGGATCCTTTGAATATCTTCATTTAGTTCATTGAATAGGCAAATAAGACAAGATTGTATTTTATCATCAAGGCACTGAGCTGAGCTCCTTACATGTCCACATTATCACCTGTTTGCAAACAAAGCTCTTAGGGAAGCAGCTTTGAGAGAGCAAGTACAATGATGGCAAGGATAATTGAGCCTACTGGGGTAAAATGGACATTTAGGATTTATCAAAAGAGGGAAATCTGAAGGGGCTAAAACTTTGAATTCCAGGATTATCTGTAAGTTGAGTGAAGAGATCAGCCTGATTGGATCCATAGAACACTGACTGGCATATAATAGAAGCTCAATAAACACTAAATATATTTATGAGCTTTAAAAATATAGTGTATAGTACTCTGTTTATTGGCATGAGACTTGAACTAACATGAATCCTAGCCCAAAGACACTCAGTATATTTAATGTACTTCTAAAATAATACTAACCGGCTTTCTAGTTTTAGTTTCTATTGCAATAATAAACATGGTGACCAAAAGCTACTGGACTCTGGCTAAGTGGCTGAGGGACGTGTGGAGGCCTTGCAAGTCTCTTGTTCTAGTCATGAATTGCTCCATGAAGGAATCTTGTGAAATCAGGGTTCCGCAGAAGAAAATGTGGACACTCTTATCCGGAACACTTCCTATTATTCCTTCTCTTTCTTTGACAACCAAAGGAACCTCAAAAAACCTGAGCTTCTCTTCATGTCAGTGGAATGTCCAGAGCTGTGCCTTTCATGCCTCCACGTCCTTCTGTATACCGATTTCAACAGAATCATTGGGTGGGGTCCTGGGTTTTTTGTTAAAGGGACATGCTGTAGTATGTGGACATCTCGATGACAGGGACTTAGCTCTGGAAAAAGGAACATGCTGTGTTGTGTCCCCAGCAGCTTGGATTCCTCTGGCATTTATTCAACAGCCTCTAGTATGTGTATGAGGGGGGGGGGGAGACAGACAGAGACACAGAGAGACAGAGAGAGAGAGAGGAAGATGCTGTGTCGTGTTACCAGAAGGTTGGGTTCCTCTGGCATTCATCCAACAACCGTCAGAGTCTGTCTGGTGTGTGTGTGTGTGTGTGTGTGTGTGTGTGAGAGAGAGAGAGAGAGAGAGAGAGAGAGAGAGAGAGAGAGACTATGAGCGTCTACAACAGCTAGCCCAAATTCTAACAGTGAATACAGCAGGCTACTTGAGGGCATTAAGCAGACGTGTCCTTTGGAGCCACTTCTAAAAGCTTGTTTTCGTGGCTCCTCAATTCATAATGGATTAAAAATGTCAATTTACAGGGGGTAATAAGCACTGGCTGCTGATGACACACAGAAGATATTTTTATGAACAAGGAAGAAAACACAAGGGAAGACACTAATCCCTAGCAGCATGGAGCCAGTCAGTGTAAGAGCAGACAGTTCCATAGCCTTGAGCATAGAAAACAGTTTGCTCATATTTCTCTGCAGTGTGTATTAGAAAGTAGAGGGCTGTAAAACATGATTTAGAATATTCATTTAAATAATAAATTCTGCATGCATGCATGTGTGCATGTATGTGTGTGTATGTGCACACATAAATGTGCCATGGATACGTAAGTTTCCAAAAACAAATTACATTGGGTCCAGTCCCATAAAGTATATCTCAAGGTTCTTCCTTTCCACATCTATGTTTATTTGGAGTCTGAGGGAAGGAACGTTTTGTATTTGTGGATCATACACAGGCCACTGAGGTTACCATTTCCTCTACATATTTTGGCATTAATTTGATATAAAGAAAGAACTATTCTCCAATGTCACCATAATACTTTTGATATTAAACTGGTTCTTTCATAAGGTTAAAACCAATGGAAGAGTCTTGGTGATTGATGGCTCTAAGATAGTATGTTGCTTCTCTCACGATATACCTAAAAATGCCAGCTGTAGATACACATCTCTGCTTGTTGCCACAAAGACCATAATTTTAAACCCAGGGGTAATTTGCTGTTTCCAGTGTTGCTAATGCCAGCTGCATGAAATAAAAGTCCTTCATAGAGTAAAGACTTTTCTGAAGGGAGGTAGACTCAGTGGCTATTGCTGTTTTGAATAAAGGCACTGTCAGTAAAAGTGAGCAACTGTCCAGTAAAGGCTAACTGAGAGGCCTTTCCTGTATTCAGTTCCACTTTGAAGATTATTTATTTACAAAAATCAGTGCATGGTCTTTCTGGAAACAAAAGACGTTCCATAATTCCTGGACTCTAATGATTCCCCCATATTCAGTTAAATAACAACTGAGACATATCTTTAGTGTTCATGTGCTCTTAGCTCCAGCTAGGGCATGGCACAGTAATGCCAAGGTTCTTCATATTGCCAAGACATTCATTTTTTTCTTCCTTGTATCAAGCAAACAATTGCAGAATTCACCCACACCCTTGGAATCCACGCAACATCTGCAAGATTGACACAGCATCCATGGGCAAGTCACACAGGATGCATGCCTCAAACACAGGATTCACTCAGCATTTAACAGAGTTCACACGGGGCATGTGCCTACAATGCAGGATACACACAGAAGTCGCAGGATTCCTGCAGGATGCATACCTTCAAAGCAGAATCTACACAGCGTCTAACACAGGATTCGCAGCATCCAACCTTCAGGTGTTTCCCATTCTTTAATTTTTCCATTTTCACACTGTTTCTTGGTCTGTTCTGCTTTGGATCTGTTACAAATCAATTATTTTAAACCATTGAAGTAAAAAAGTGTTGTGGAATATTAGTATAAGAGGTGTTACTTTTGTTTATGCTGTGGAACATTCATTTAATGATGCAAAGATGTGTTGCATTCTTTTATGCTGTGTTTGCTTAAATCAGTGAAGCTGTGTTACTTTGCCTGCCTACACCACCTGATTGGTCTAATAAAGAGATGAAATGCCAATAGCAAGGCAGGAGAAAGAATAGACAGGGCTAACAGGCAGAGAAAATAAATAGGAGAAGAAAGAAGAGTGGGGAGTAGAAAAGGAGAAGGAGAGGAAGACACCAGGGGCAGACACCCAGATACACAGCAAGCCACGGAATAAGAAGGAAGGAAATAGATATAGAATAGAGAAAAGTAAAAGCCAAGAGGCAAAGGTTGATGGGAATTTAAGAAAATCTAACAAGAAACAAGCCAAGTAAGGCCGGGCATTCATAAGTAAGAATAAGTCTCCACGTATTTATGGAGCTGGGTGGTTAGTTCCCAAAGAATAAAATAAAAGCCTACTACAAAAAAGCAATTTTACTTTTCTCCAGATATTTTTCTTCATTTCTTTCAGGATGGAATGAGGTGGCAGAACCCTGTGCAGCTGTTCAGAAAAAGACAAAGCAGCTAAGAACATTTTTTAAAAAGATTTATTTATTATGTATGCAACATTCCGTCTCCATGTATGCCCACAAGCCAGAGGAGGGCGCCATATCTCACTACAGATGGTTGTGAGCCACCATGTGGTTGCTGAGAATTGAACTCAGGACCTTTGGAAGAGCAGCCAGTGCTCTTAACCACTGAGCCATCTCTCCAGCCCCAGCTAAGAACATTTGTACCAATGGAAAAGTCCACAAGAAATGACTAAGCGAGAAAGGAAGGCAAATAGAATTATGAGCCCATGATTGTGTGGTAAACCTACTACTGCCATGTAGAATGGCTCTGGATACCTTCATTCACCATGTTAGGAATAGCATTGTGGGAGTGCAGAGGGAATATGTCTGAAAATACCTGCCTGGTGTCAAAGTGCCATGCCTGGAGAGGGGAGACCAGAGGGAGGAGCTGAGGCTTGCTCATTTAAACAATAGCTATGCAGTACGCTTATGCAAGTTAAAGCCTGTGGGCCACAGAAACAACGGTGGATTCCTACACTACCCAAAGAAGGATGACTTGGAAAGGGCAGGTTTTCCGGCTTAAGTTTGGACACTGTGTTATTCTATGGGTTTGGCCAGGAACATGTTCAGTGATGGGATCAAGGTATCATCTTTCAAGTAACTGCAAATCACTAGATTGACCGTCTATGTGATCCCAAAGAATTCTTGCAGAAGTGTGGTGATCTGACCCTCTGTACTCATTTCCCATAGCAGATGGGTTTGTTCATATGTGGCTGGATCAGAGAGATAAAAGGAATACTGTTATATATTAGAACCATACCCTGAGAAGAACTGCCTCTCTGTGTGACAGAACCTCCTGTTGGCCTCACGCTGGCTTTTAGAACACAGTTGGATCATTTATCTAAGATTGTTTCTGAACACTGTAATGTGCAAACTTGGGTACTTAGATCCCACAGACATGCCAATCATCATGAGCTCTCTTCACTTATTTAGGATGGAAGAAGTGTCTCATCCTGTACATTGACTACAACAGACACAGTTTCCTCGTGGCAAATGAAAATCACAAATGTTTCTTTTATGTCAGAGGCATGGTAAAAAAAAATCATCTGGAAAATGTCTCATAAACTTCATAGTGTAAAAGACAGGGTAGAGAAACACAAGAATCTTCACATACTCATGGTAAGGAACCAATAGTTAAAGCCATTTGGAAGGACAATTGAGAAACACTTATTACATGTGAAAAATTGTACATGCTACCATTCTAAAGGTGTGTTGCTTTATAAAAACATCTGAAACTTTATTTAAGTGTTCTCTTTTATTTCAGGTTCTATGGTGGCCTGACTCAGCTAACTGGTGGTTACTGGGGTCACTGAGATAACTGAAGATACACACAAACTAATGCTTGCGTTGTACACCTTCTATACTGGAGATGAAGGTGGTCCAGCTGTCTTGTTCTGTTCAGACTTGTCTGGTGCTCTCCCTAGAACAGCAGGAACAGAAGCGGACTTCCCAGCCTCTGTCTAGCCAACACAACATTCTCAGCTAGGGCTTCTTCAAAGTTTGAGACTTTTGGTGGAGTCATACATGTTATTACACACTGTCTGGGTTTCCCAAAGCTAGCATGACAAGAGGCCAGGCAACAACTGAAATGATTCCTATGACTTGGCCTTGGAAGTTATTAAGTATCATTTCTGCTTCATCCTTTTGACCACATTAAAATCATAAAAGTCAAACTCATTTAAGGAGAATAAAAATTATTCTACCTGTTGCTACAAAGAGCAAACCTGATCCCTAAGGAAATAAGGGATTTGTTGACAGAGTAACAATGGTCTTCAGGAACAGTTCAAGAGACTTCTGTAGAGGCAGCTCTATGCTATTCCGATTGCCTTAGGGAAACCATGATGCATGTAGTCCAAAAGGATTGGAGTTTTACAGTCATCTGTCATTGTCGTAGTTTGGAGGAGAACGTCCTCCATAGGCTCTGATGTTTGAACACCTGGTCCCCAGTTGATGGAGTTGTTGGGATGTTTCAGAGGCTGGGCTTGCTTGAGGAAATATGTCACTGCAGGAAGGCTTTAAGATATTCAAGATATGTTCTACCATTTGAGTTTGTTCTCTCTGTTTTCTGTTTGTGATTTAAGATGTAAGCAGCCCTAGCCACCATGCCTGCAACCTGTTGCCTCCATTCTGCCGTCATGGACTCCCCCTCCCTCGGGAACTGTAAGTGGTCTGTTTCACTGGGTGTGATTTGAACATAGATGAGACTTCCAAGCCCACATCCACAATGACACACTTCTTCTAACAAAGCCACATTTCCTAATAGTTCAATTCCCTTCGGGGGCCATTTTCTTTAAAATAGCTACACAATAGTATAGAAGTCAGTTGTCAACTCACGCTGGTAGGAGAGCTGGAGGGAGCAAAGTTCAACAGAGAAGAGCTTGAGAATGAGTTTGCTGAATGAGTTCAAAGTCAGTGTCTCTGAGTTGGGTTTGGCACAGCACTTGCTTCAGTATGCCAGGTCATCAGACTGAAGACTTTGAAAGCCAGATTTATCACTGTTCATGCTGTTTTCCTTGAGAGGTAGAGACTTGGTGAGAAAACAAGTGCTAACACAAACATCAGCTACCTTCTCCACCCATTTCCTAAGCAGGAAAGAAAGGGCTCCTGGAATTCCTATTTTGTAGATAGCACCAGGGAAAGAAAGGATAATCTTCAGTACAAGCCAACTTCCTTATGATTGGTCTAAGAGCGCTGATATTGACTGAAGTCATTCACAATAAATAATAAAAACAAAAGGTAAGAGTATATAGATAGCATCTGTTGATTATCCAGTTGCCCAGAGTTTCCTCCTTTGAAACAGCAGAAAAGTCCATTAAAAGGGCTTTACAATAAGGACATTTAATTTTTTTACACACTTAAGTCTACAGGTCTTTAAAACTGGTTTCTGGATTGACTAACTGCAACTTGAAAATGTCATGTTCCTTGGTATGGCTTCTCTGAAGAAATTGTAGCTTACCTCATGAAAGCAAGATGGAGTCCATAGTTCATAAAACAAGGTCTAGTTACCCATGGGGATTGGGATAGTCTTTGTCCTTTGGAGTCTATATTTCCTTCAGAGAACAAAATCTAAGAATCCTTTAACAGAATTCCCAGGTTTATTGACTGAGACCAAGTCTTCATCTCACCCACAGATGGGTCATCATGCCTTTTATTTCTGCCAGGATGTGGACAACACATCTCCTGGTTCAGGCCAGGGTGTGTTTACATGCTCAACTTTTACTCATAAGAGGGAATGGTGTAGGGGAGGCAAGTGGCATCTTCTTCCAGTGGCCATGCGTATTAACAAACACTTTGCCAAGTCTCTGCATCTAACCCTGCTGCAAACCTCCTATGAATTATGTTAGTAGTTACATTCCGAAGAAACCGAGGCATACAGAAGCCGTATAACTCACCTAGGATCACACAGCTAGCAAGCCATGGCATAGATAAGTATTCTTTCATGGATTGTTTATTAAGTCCCTGACATATACAAAGAGACAATGAGGAAATGAGGACAATCTTTGCCTTCCAGTGCTTGCAGTTCAATGGAGATGGTTGACGAACAAATTAATGGTGGCTCTGTAAGTGGCCAGGGATGCACAAACTGTGGCAAGTTCATCAATAGTATAAACTGGACAGCTTTTAGCTGTAGTGTGAGTGTCCCTGGAGAGATGAGCAGGTGCCCCAGGAAGCCCTGTCCTGACAGGAAATACCCAGAAGCTCAGTGGCTCGTGGAACATAGAGTAAAGGGCACAACAAAGTCAAGGTTCACCTTGGAACAGTAGAACTTGCTGTAGGAAAGAATGTTCCTTTCTGTTTGGAAAGCTTTCCATTGTTAATTGGACATTGTGTCCCCTAGGAATTACAGCAGATCCAGGCTGCAGTGACCCTAATCCAATTTAGAAGTGTGTTTCTGCACCTCAGGTGAAATGCCTGCCTGCACATGGCATTAAAGGTAATCTTTCTTGTGCTCACAGAAAGTCAAAGACAAGGAAAATGTCTTCCCTAGACACATGCTTTTAATCAACCCCTAAATGGCACAAAAGTTATCATTTTTCATATCAGGTGGCTTTCCTGGAAAATAGATTTTTGGTATTTTTTTTCTCTCAGTGCATTCAAGAGAAACTTTTTGGCAGAGCAGTTAATGAATAGAATAAAATATAAGTGAAGATGAAAATTAATTTAGGTAAACCAAAAAGGCATTTTCAGCTAAAACCATTTCAAGAGTATTAAATTAACCTGCAGCAGAGCTTGAAAAAAAGACCATTGTATTTCTAGTAGATGAAACAATACTTATCATTTGGGAAAACACCACAGGCTCCCACAAAAAACAATGGGTTTGTTTCCCCTCTCACCCCAAGACTTTGAAGACTGTTCCATGTGATAACCTTAGCCTGTCTGAGTTAATGACTTCTAAATGATTGCCATATCACAGTGTCTTCCTTGCCAGCCCTTCCTACCATTTTCTTTCCCTAACCCTCCCCGCAGATGGGCTAAAAATACAGAGCGCACTGGCTAGAAGGTCAGACCTAGCCACTTGTTCTTTAAGCACAAATACTGAAGACGCTAACCAGGGTGTTCTAGAGAACGGGACACTCACTGCTTAGATGGAGAGGTGACCCAGCAATGGTGTGCTGGCTGAGACTTTACATTGTAATAAGAATAACAGAATTCACTTGTAGATTTATTGGCAGTACATTTGTTGTTCATTTGCAAGGGTTTAAAAACTAAAAAAAAAAAGTAGTAGATTTGGAGCTGACTACAGAGAATCAGTGATTCCTCTCTGTTCTTTCAGTGACGTTTTTACCCGGATGCCTACCAGCCTGGGACCTGAAGACATTGCCATGTCTGATCACTGGCTTCCTGTAGTCATTCTTCCCTGTCACAGACACAGGTGAGACTAACGTATAAACACAGCCTAAATTCTCTTGAGTCCTGAGTTTATGAATCAACTATCTCTAGACTATGTTGCTTTCCTATTAGGCCCTTGACGTTCAACATGGTGATGTCAGAACCACCAACCATGTTTCTATTTTCAATTCATTGGTCTTCTGTGTTAGTGTAGAGCCACCATCCACCTGTGTGCTGAAGTCAAACCTCCAACTCCCCCCTTGTTCTTTCCCTGCCATCCATAGCGAGTCCTCAGATGCAGCTTAGCTTCTTCTTTCTAAGCATGTTTGGACTGATTCACTTACCCGCTTTATTTCGACTCTGCCTATAGCCCTAAGTCTGACTACTCCACAGACATTCCTGCCTCCCATACTCAGGCTCCATGCAACAGTGACTCCTTAGAGTGAAATAGAGTGTCAACCAGAGTATTCTAGAGAACGGGACACTCACTGCTTAGATGGAGAGGAGACCCAGCAATGGCGCGCTGCCTGAGGAATAGCAGGCTGTAGGTTCACTCTGTTGACAACTTTTTTAGACTTGCAGAAACAGAATCTCACACAGAATTCTGTTTGTCATTTCTTGGGGTTCTTTCTTTCTTTCTTTCTTTCTTTCTGTTTTGAAAGTTCTAGTCAAGGAGTTCTTTATTTACTATGCCTATACCTTGTAGCATTTCTTTAAGTTTTCCTTTGAAAATTTTAGTGTCTAAGCTTTTATGTGAAATGTCTTTGAATGTGAGGTGAGAGTTAAGGATTGAATTTTATTCTTCTCTTGGTAGTTATACAACTTTTAGCAGCACCATTTTTTTTTTTGTTTTTTTTGAGACAGGGTTTCTCTGTGGTTTTGGAGCCTGTCCTGGAACTAGCTCTTGTAGACCAGGCTGGTCTCGAACTCACAGAGATCTGCCTGCCTCTGCCTCCCAAGTGCTGGGATTAAAGGCGTGTGCCACCACCGCCCGGCAGCAGCACCATTTTAAAAACTCACACACAGATATATAATAAAAACACATACATATATACACGTATATATGTATAGTATATATGTATATTATGCATTTTTATGTAACCAAAAGTTCTATATAATTTCTCTAGGTTCTCTCTCTTCTCTTCAATAAATACCCAAAATTAAGAGTCAAAGACTGAAGAAATATATTTCCAACATGTTATAGTAGGGATGTGTCATGCTTGAACATAAAATGTCCCCCACAGGTTTCTGTGTTCAATGCTTGGCTCTAGGTAAGAGGTACAATTTTGGGCAGCAGTGGAAATTTCAGGAGCTAAGACAGAGGTAGGGGAAGTGGTTTGCTCATATCAGGTCTACAAAGGCCATACCTGAGCTCCTGTTCCCTTTTCAGTATACTGCCTTGTCACCAAGAGGCAAACAGCCTCCTCTACATGCGTTCAACTCTCATTCTATTCAAATGCATGAGGCTGAGCAATGTCTGAAACCATTAGCCACGCTCCTTCTTTTCCTTTAAACTGTTCTCTCAAGTATGAATAAAAAATATCCAATACAAGGCGGCCTTAAACTATCAACTGTTGGTTGCAATGCGGCATGCCTCTTGTGCCATAATGAATTCCAAGACTTTGGGACCAGGTTTTGATTGAAGTGGTGGCTGTTTTCTGAAAAGCAATCATTGTAGAACAATTTTTGTTATGATTTTCCCCCCGATTCGAAGTGTAGAAGGCAACCCTTATTAAATCAGTTAATGTCAAGAGCGGTTTCTTAAGATACGTGATTTAGTTTATGAGGGAAGCTACCCTGGGCACCAGCTGTCATGTGTCTTCAGAAACCAAAGGAAGCTGGTTCATGTGCTTAAACATAATCAGGCTTGACAGCCCAGGCAGAGATAAATGGTGTGCTGATGAGCCAGAAGAGGGGCGCAGTGGGTAAACAAGACTTCATCTTATTCCTGGATGTAATCTAAGTAGACTTCAATTTAGAGATTACATTGCAGATGCTCACAGACGTGAAAAAAACAAGTGTGTCCACCAAAAACAGTATAAGAAAGTATTCATAAATACAGCTCATACAAAGTTATTCATTGTGTACACTCAGTTAAAATGATGGAGGTTTGGAAACTCTTCCATTGTTAAATAAGTGGCTGAATAAATTATGGAACTCAGAAGATCATATACTTAAATTCTACTGGGAAAAGTATAAAAAAATCTAGTGGTAGATTCCTACAATATTGACATAGGGAGACTGAGGCAGGAAGAGGGTGAGTCCAGTTTGGGTTACACAGCAGCAAGACTGCCTCCCCAAAAGAACACACACACACACACACACACACACACACACACACGGAAGACGTTCTAGTTCTAGTTGTACTATATGAACATAGCTTTAGAATGTCTTGAGTTACAATAGTCTCATAAAACAATTAAAACCGAAATCTAGAGCAAAAGAAGAAAATGTGTTCACTTAGCCAACACACACTTGTGCAGTGCTGTGCATTGATTGGCATAGAGCTGATACTCAGGTATACTCCCTGCAATACCTCCGCACCATAGATGCTTCTGACTGGAGGATGGTACTTTATCTCATGACCTATATCACCTTTCCCTACCCACCTGGCCCTTTGTGTGGGGAGTCAGGGAAAGCCCAGAAGCCTTGCCCAGACTCCTTAGTAGATAGAGGAACAGAGAAGCTGCCTCAGCACCCTGAGATTTTCAACATCATATCGCAGGAATTAGGAGACTCAATGTACAAGATTGGTATTCACTGAGTTGAGTTTTGGCTGTGAACTTCCAGATGTGGTCTGGACATACTGCCAGGACCCAATCTTCCATGAAGCCAGCGTGTACAATCTGCTTCTGGGGAGGTGTGTGCCCAGGGATGGTCTGCTTCTGACTCCAAAGCTCAGGGGATGTTGCCTTTCTTGCAACTGGTACTGGGATGAGGGCTGGTAAGGGCTTGTGGTGGACATTCTGCCCAGAGCATCCTCTAGAATGATGCTCTTGAAGTCATGTCTTTTTAAGGGTGTCCAATGGTAAGAAAGGAGCTTGTGTCAATAGCTCTCTCCCATTTCTTCTGGAAGTGAGGGATGCTGAGCTCAGTGCACTAAGGATGGTCATGTCTGCTTTGTGTCTCGGCCAAGGAGTTGTAAAATAGAGTTTTATTTGGTCTTTGGAGAAGTTCTACAAAACAGCAAGTCATTTCCATCACCACAATCATTATCATTTTATAGAATTAAAAGCTGTAACTTTGAAAGAGAGAGAAATGTGTTCAAAGCCACAGGTCTAGTAAATGAGCCCTGATGGAGGTGGGTCTTGTATCTTATCTGTTGATTTCATTGGTTAAAATAAAGAAACTGCCTGAGCCCATTGATAGGCCAACCCTTAGGTGGGTGGAGTAGACAGAAGAGGATTCTGGGAAAGGGAAGCTGAGTTAGGAGCCGCCATGATGCCCGCACTCCAGACAGAGGCAGGCTAGAATCTCCCCGGTAAGCACACCATGGGGTGCTACACAGATTATCAGAAATGGGCTAGTCCAGGTGCAAGAGCTAGCCAATAAGAGGCTGGAACTGATGGACCGGGCAGTGTTTAAAAGAACACAGTTTCTGTGTAATTATTTCGGGCATAAGCAGGGCCATGCGGGCGGCCGGAAATAGGGAGGACACAGCCAGCCGCTCCTATTACTACAGATTGGCGCCCGGACGTGATGGGCTAAATCCACTTAAAAACCTGAGAGGGCTTAAAAAGGACAGAGACAAAATTTAACACAGCTTTTTGCTGTTTTTGGGTTGCGTACTGCAAAGAAATTGTCCTGACTCAGCAACAGGAAAAAAGTGGCTGTTTTAAAATGCCGGCTTTCTGGGCTGTGCCGCCATTACGATCTCTGTCTGGCTCCTGGGGGAGACAGAGCTTTTGAATGGAGCATTTGGAGTAAAGTGCTATGGCTTGCTTGATGGCAATGTGGACTGCTGTATGCCCTGAAATTGTGCGCAGCTCAGGGGCACCAAACAGCTCTGAGGCAGGAGCAGCTCAGCTCCGCCATGATGAACTGAGCTGGTCTCAAGCAGGAACTACCGTAATTACTGTGATGACAGCACACTTAAGGTTTAGACTTTACAGGACACAGGCAGTACCGTATTACCCCTTCATGGTGCAACTTAAGTTTTTAAGAAGTGCTTAACATTTTAAGAAATGCTCCTGGATAGTAAAAAAATTATAGATTCACAATAAAACAGATTCAGACAGATCACTAAATGAGTCACAATGTTGGATAAATGTACGTGGGCTTGAGAGAGAAAAAAATATATATATATAGAGAGAATAAAGTTAATGCCTTTAAAATTAAAAGGTAAAGTCTTTAAAGAGACAAAGTACAGATAGTTAAGAGAGTAAAAAAAATAAAGAAAAATAAGCCACGTAAAAATGGAAAATTCACAGAGAGTCTGGATTATGTACATTGTGTTTTCTTTAAAATTTTTGACTGTGAAGGAGCTAAGTACAGAAAGACATTTCATTATATGGGCTGCCAAATGGAACCAGAATGGATATCATGAGGGTATGACTTCAAAATTTGGGTCTAAGGATATGATGCTTCAGAAAGGGTCTTCTTTGGTTTTCACAGAGGATGAGACCCTGTGGATTTCTTCTATTCCGATTTGGTATGATAGACCACGCCCTCCTGAAAGGTTGCTGTGAACACCCTCAAAAAATTACTTCACTCAACTGCCAACTGAGATGACCCTGGCACACAGGTTATACCATGAAAGACCTAATTAACGACGCCCCCATTCAGCAGGAAGCAGTTTGGAGAGAAAAACTGCGCCCATGTTCCCAAAATATTGTTTATAAATGTTCCTTTACATTTAAAGGGGGATATGATATAGATATGAATAATTTGCATTGGTGTGGATTTTAAGGTCAATTTTGTTATATGTATTTCTGATCTTGATTAAGGTATTATGATTGTATAGTTCATTTTTAAAATGTAATGTATAATTAGAAAATATAGGTTGTTGTTAAATAATTGTAAATAATAGTCAAGCTTGTAGTCATGTTAGATTTTTTAGATATATAGAGATATGTTTCAGTTTGATAGACATTCTTCATATCTTTCAAAGACTGCAGAATATGGCATTTAAAATATTTTAATAACTTAGGGCTTTTCATGACAATGAGACACGTCTGCTCCTGGCAGCACCAATCTACTTCGAGAGGAAGATGGGCATCGAAGAGGATCCTTATGGAGTTCGATAGCCAGCCATTGGGCAAGAGACTGTTCTTGCCTGGACTATTACATAAACTGGACACAAAGAACCTGCAGAGAGAGGACTGCTGAACTTGCCTAAAGGTGAGATGATCTTTCGGGGTTCCTGACCTATGAGAGAATCTATGAGACATTCTGCAGGACACAGCAGAAAGTGACTGAACTGTCTTTGGAATTTCCTGCTTCATGGAAATGTCTGCTGGATACTATGGACCTGGAGGCCAAAGATGGATGCCCCAACAGTACAGAGGAACTTTGGGTGACTGTCCAGGCAGCGAGTTGTCTCTGTCATTTCTAGAATTTTGGACTTCTTGTTTACTGTAGTTTTATATCCTTCTGGAGTCTTTGATGGAGTTAAAGAATGGTTAGTTATAGTTTTCCTTAGTTATGATAAAAGATAAAGTAGATATAAATATTGTAACTGTAATTCTTATTTGATAACTGTTTTGTTATATGTAATTTTACTATGTTAAAGTTAAAGCCTTTCTTTTTTGTTTAAACAGAAAAAGGGGAAATGATGGAGGTGGGTCTTGTATCTTATCTGTTGATTTCATTGGTTAAAATAAAGAAACTGCCTGAGCCCATTGATAGGCCAACCCTTAGGTGGGTGGAGTAGACAGAAGAGGATTCTGGGAAAGGGAAGCTGAGTTAGGAGCCGCCATGATGCCCGCACTCCAGACAGAGGCAGGCTAGAATCTCCCCGGTAAGCACACCATGGGGTGCTACACAGATTATCAGAAATGGGCTAGTCCAGGTGCAAGAGCTAGCCAATAAGAGGCTGGAACTGATGGGCCGGGCAGTGTTTAAAAGAACACAGTTTCTGTGTAATTATTTCGGGCATAAGCAGGGCCATGCGGGTGGCCGGAAATAGGGAGGACACAGCCGGCCGCTCCTATTACTACAGAGCCCGACTTTAAAGCATGTACACTCTTTCGTGAGGTCATTTGTTATTTTAATTTTCCCATATTCACCCCAGTTTCTCTTAACTCTTTCCTTTCTTTGGGGGGTCCCCCATCTTTTGGTCTTTTGAGTGAGTCTGCTTGCTTCCCGTGAAGATTTTTCTACTCCTTCTGGCCCTAGCACATCTCAATGGTCCGACCTGCATCTAGGTGGTGCCAGATGGTTGGTGATCCTGTTTAAGGCATGGAAGGAGGCAGAGACGGTATTTAAATGAGAAGGAAGAGTGGCAGCAGCACTCTTGAAATTTGAAATGAAAATTATGCCCTGGCAATGCTGAAGGCTGCACGAGCAGCCCATATATGGTGGTTCTGTTGAATTTTGTCCGTATTGGGTTTCATGGTCTAAGTTGGTGAAGACAACAGACCAGGTTTCTTCCTCTGCTGTTTAAATCACTTCTCTCATCTCCTAGATTTTGTTTGCTTTCCAGCCTGACCACCCAAGGTCCAGTCAGAACTGTTATCCCTCAGGTGCCTGTTTAACACATTTCCTCTTAGTAAGTGACCTAGACCTGGAATCTGTTGTTTGAAATTTAAAGTCCTAGATCATGCATCTGGAGGCTACTGGATGCAACAGCAATTTCATATTTGAATTAGCTTGAACAAAAATTGTGTTATCTCCCATACGGAAAGCAGAGAACGCTTCAAGGGTTTCCTCAGTTCTATTAGAAGGGTTCACCCCACCCCTAGTCAAATGCTTGCTTTACAACTCCTTGGGGTATCCTTAATTTCTGTTCTGAAAATGTTTAGGGATGGTAAATTGTGGTTGGATTCAGGGTTGATCTCTGTATCAGTTACTTTTCTGCTGGGATGAAACACCATGGATAGAGACGCGGCGGAGACCTACAGACACCAGCGAGCAGAGGAGGATCACGGGGCGGCGAACGGTGAGCCTAATCGTATCCCTGAAGACCACCTTGTATAGGGAGAGTGTTCTTGCCCCAGGGCTGGACACAGGAAACGGAGCGGGGGCACTCCCCGATCACCTTGGCCCCCCCGCCCCGTTAGCCTGCGAGGGCTTCTACTCTCTGCTGGGGCTGCTCCTCCTCGCTGAGACCTCTCTCTCCCTGGCATATCCCAGATTGCGCCCAGGGTCCTCCTTCGCTCCCCCCCCCCTTCCGCTGGGCGCGGGACCACCAAATTTAACCTGTTTGGGCACTGGATAGGGAGCTCAGAGCAGAGAGCACCGCGAGGTCCTCTGTTTTGGTGGCTGGCCTGCAGAGGGGTAGGCCTTTTCTTGGCGAGGTCCCTGGCAAACCAGGAGCCCGGTCCTGGTCCTGAAGACCCTTCAGAGCAGTGAAAGAGATCTTGGCCAGTGGCAGGACTCAAGAATCGGGGAGAAGGCATTTTGGAAGCAGGACCCTGGCCAACAGGAAAACCCGTTCCTGCATTAAAAGACACATTAGACAGCATCGATAGGACGAGATGGGCAGGCGCCAAGGCAAGAATTCACCCAATAATCTGAAAAGCAACATGAAAACACCAGAACCCAATGATCTCACAACAGAAGGACTTGAACACGCTAACACAGAAGAAGTGGAAAAAAATGACTTTATGAAAGCAATAGAGTCCCTTAAACAACATGTAAAAAACACCTTTATAGAAATAGAGGAGAAGTATGACAAAAAGTTTGAAGAAGTGAGTAAAAAGGTTGAAGAAATGAGTAAATACGTACATGAGACCCTGGGGAAAACAGTTCAAGAATTGAAAACTGAAATGGAAGCAAGGAAGAAAACACAGACTGAGGACCAGCTGGATATGGAAAATCTAAGTCAACGAGCAGAGTCTACAGAAACAAGCATAATCAATAGAATACAAGAGATAGAAGAAAGAATCTCAGATTCTGAGGACAACATAGAGAAAATAAATGCACTGATCAAAGAAATCAGCAAAGCCAACAAATACTCATCACAAAACACTCAGGAAATATGGGACACAATAAAAAGACCTAACATAAGAATAATAGGGATAGAAGAAGGAGAAGAATCACAGCTCAAAGGCCCAGAAAATATTTTTAACAAAATTATGGAAGAAAACTTTCCCAACATAAAGAAAGATATTCCTTTGAATATCCAAGAAGCATACAGAACACCAAACAGACTGGATCAAAGAAAAACATCCCCTCGTCATATAATAATCAAAACACAAAATATACAGGTTAAAGAAAGAATATTAAGAGCTGCAAAGGATAAGGGGCAAGTAACTTATAAAGGTAAACCAATCAGACTTACACCTGACTTCTCTATGGAAACTATGAAAGCCAGAAGGTCCTGGATAGAGGTTATGCAAAAACTAAGGGATCATGGATGCAAACCCAAACTACTATACCCAGCCAAGCTATTGTTCACTATCAATGGAGAAAACAAGACTTTCCAAGATAAGAACAAATTTAAACAATATGTAGCCACAAACCCAGCCCTACAGAAAATAATAGAAGGAAAATCACAACGTAAGGAATCTAGCATTGCCAACACTGCCTACAATAACTCAGGCGTCTAGCGAACCTTCACCTGCACACCTCAAAGAAGGGAGACACACAAACGCTACTACCAAAACCAATAATAACAACTGGAGTAAACAACCACTGGTCATTAGTATCACTTAATATTAATGGCCTCAATTCACCCATAAAAAGGCACAGGCTAAGGGATTGGATACGAAAACAGGACCCAACATTCTGCTGTTTGCAAGAAACACATCTCAACCACAAAGACAGGCATCTACTCAGAGTAAAGGGTTGGGAAAAGGTGTTTCAAGCAAATGGTCCTAAGAAAAAAGCAGGTGTGGCCATACTAATTTCTAACAAAACTGACTTCAAACTAAAGTCAATCAGAAGAGATCGAGATGGACACTTTATACTCATAACAGGAACAATTCATCAGGATGAAGTCTCAATTCTGAATATCTACGCCCCTAACATAAAAGCACCCGCCTATGTAAAAGAAATATTACTAGAACTCAAGGCAGACATCAAACCACACACACTAGTAATAGGAGACTTCAATACACCTCTTTCTCCAATGGACAGGTCAATCAGACAGAAACCTAATAGAGAATTAAGAGAATTATTGGAGGTAATGAAGCAAATGGACTTAACAGACATCTATAGAACATTCCACCCAAAAAAGGAAAGAATATACCTTCTTCTCTGCAGCTCATGGAACCTTCTCAAAAATTGACCACATACTCGGAAACAAAGGAAACCTCCACAGATACAAAAAATATCAGTGTCCACCTGTGTCTTATCAGATCACCACGGACTAAAGCTAGAAGGCAATAACAATGCTACCCCCAGAAAGCCGACAAACTCATGGAAACTGAACAGTCAACTACTGAACCACACATGGGTCAAGGAAGAAATTAAGAAAGAAATTAAAGTCTTCCTTGAATTTAATGAAAATAAAGAGACAACATACTCAAACCTATGGGACACGTTGAAAGCAGTGCTAAGAGGAAAGTTCATAGCACTAAGTGCCCACTTAAAGAAAACAGAGAAAGCATACATTGAGGACTTAACAGCACACCTGAAAGCTCTAGAAAAGAAAGAAGCAGATGCGCCCAGGAGGAGTAGAAGACTGGAAATAATCAAACTGAGGGCAGAAATCAACAAAATAGAAACACAGAAAACAGTCCAAAGAATCAATGAAACAAAAAGTTGGTTCTTTGAGAAAATCAACAAGATCGACAAACCCCTATCCAAACTAATTAAACAACAGAGAGAGAACACGCAAATAAATAAGATCAGCAATGAAAAGGGGGACATAACCACAGACACAGAGGAAATTCAGAGAATCATTAGATCTTACTACAAAAGCCTGTATGCCACAAAACTGGAAAATGCAAAAGAAATGGACAGTTTTTTAGATAAGTACCACATACCAAAGCTAAACCAAGACCAGGTGAACGATCTAAACAGACCGGTTAGTCGCGAAGAACTAGAAACTGTTATCAAAAATCTCCCTACCAAAAAAAGCCCAGGACCAGATGGTTTCAATGCAGAATTCTACCAGAACTTCCAAGAAGAGCTAATAACTATACTCCTTAATGTATTTCACAATATAGAAGCAGAAGAGTCATTGCCAAATTCCTTTTATGAAGCCACAGTTACCCTGATACCAAAACCACACAAAGACCCAACCAAGAAAGAGAATTATAGGCCTATTTCACTCATGAATATCGACGCAAAAATTCTCAATAAAATACTGGCAAACCGAATCCAAGAACACATTAGAAAAATTATCCATTATGATCAAGTAGGCTTCATCCCAGAGATGCAGGGCTGGTTCAACATACGCAAATCTATCAATGTAATCCACCATATAAATAAACTGAAAGAAAAAAACCATATGATCATTTCATTAGATGCTGAAAAAGCATTCGACAAAATTCAACACCCCTTTATGATAAAGGTCTTGGAGAGATTAGGGATACAAGGGTCATACCTAAATATAATAAAAGCTATTTACAGCAAGCCGACAGCTAACATTAAATTGAACGGAGAAAAACTCAAAGCCATCCCACTAAAATCAGGAACAAGACAAGGATGTCCACTCTCTCCATACCTCTTCAATATAGTGCTTGAAGTTCTAGCAATAGCAATTAGACAACATAAGAGGATCAAGGGGATTCGTATTGGAAAGGAAGAAGTTAAGCTTTCATTATTTGCAGATGATATGATAGTATACATAAGTGACCCCAAAAACTCTACCCAAGAACTCCTACATCTGATAAACGCCTTTAGTAATGTGGCAGGATACAAGATCAACTCCAAAAGTCAGTGGCCTTCCTATACACTAAGGATAAGGAAGCAGAGAGGGAAATCAGAGAAGCATCACCTTTCACGATAGCCACAAATAGCATAAAATATCTAGGGGTAACCCTAACCAAGGAAGTGAAAGATCTATTTGACAAGAACTTTAAGTCTTTGAAGAAAGAAATTGAAGATGACACCAGAAAATGGAAGGATCTCCTTGCTCTTGGATTGGGAGGATCAACATAGTAAAAATGGCAATTCTACCAAAAGCAATCTATAGATTCAATGCAATCCCCATCAAAATACTATCAAAATTCTTCACAGATCTGGAGAAGACAATAATCAACTTTATATGGAAAAACAAAAAACCCAGGATAGCCAAAACAATCTTATACAATAAAGGATCGTCTGGAGGCATTACCATCCCTGACTTCAAACTCTATTACAGAGCTACAGTATTGAAAACAGCTTGGTATTGGCATAAAAAGAGAGAAGTCGACCAATGGAATCGAATAGAAGACCCTGACTTTAACCCACAAACCTATGAACACCTGATTTTTGATAAAGGAGCTAAAAGTATACAATGGAAAAAAGAGAGCATCTTCAACAAATTGTGCTGGCAAAAGTGGATGTCAATCTGTAGAAGAATGAAAATAGATCCATATCTATCACCATGCACAAAACTCAAGTCCAAGTGGATTAAAGACCTCAATATCAGTCCGAACACGCTGAACCTGATAGAGGAGAAAGTGGGAAGTACTCTACCACAAGTGGGCACAGGAGACCACTTCCTACGTATAACCCCAGCAGCACAGACAGTAAGGGACTCATTGAATAAATGGGACCTACTGAGACTGCGAAGCTTCTGTAAAGCAAAGGACACTGTTGCTAAGACAGAAAGGCAACCCACTGACTGGGAGAAGATCTTCACCAACCCCGCAACTGACAAAGGTCTGATCTCCAAAATATATAAAGAACTCAAGAAACTAGACCGTAAAAGGCTAATCAACCCATTTATAAAATGGGGCACTGAGCTGAACAGAGATCTCTCAACAGAAGAAATTCAAATGGCCAAAAGACACCTAAGGTCATGCTCAACTTCCTTAGCGATCAGGGAAATGCAAATCAAGACAACTTTAAGATACCATCTTACACCTGTCAGAATGGCGAAAATAAAAAAAACCAATGATATCCTTTGCTGGAGAGGGTGTGGAGAAAGGGGTACACTCATCCATTGCTGGTGGGAATGCAAACTTGTGCAACCACTTTGGAAAGCAGTGTGGAGGTTTCTCAGGAAATTTGGGATCAACCTACCCCTGGATCCAGCAATACCACTCTTGGGAATATACCCAAGAGAGGCCTTTTCATACAACAAAAGTATATACTCTACTATGTTCATAGCAGCACTGTTTGTAATAGCCAGAACATGGAAACAACCTAGATGCCCTTCAATTGAAGAATGGATGAAGAAAGTATGGAATATGTACATATTAGAGTACTACTCAGCAATAAAAAACAAGGTCTTCTTGAAGTTTGCAGGCAAATGGATGGAAATAGAGAACACGATCCTGAGTGAGGTAAGCCAGACCCAAAAAGAGGAACATGGGATGTACTCACTCATATTTGGTTTCTAGACATAAACAAAGGACATTGAGCCTCTGCAATCGTGATCTTAGAGAAGCTAAATAAGAAGGAGAACCCATAGAAAAACATAAAGGCATCCTCCTGAATATCAACCTTCATCAGGCGATGAAAGGAGACAGAGACAGAGACCCACATTGGAGCACCGGACAGCAATCTCAAGGTCCAAATCAGGAGAAGAAGGAGAGTGAGC
The DNA here is from genome assembly GCA_963919715.1 of Microtus obscurus. Lineage (NCBI taxonomy): Eukaryota > Metazoa > Chordata > Mammalia > Rodentia > Cricetidae > Microtus > Microtus obscurus. The sequence continues at coordinate 7,747 of CAWTZC010000103.1, read as the reverse complement.
ACGAGCAAAGAACTCAGGAACGCGAGGGGTGCACCCATAACATGGAGACAATGGGGATTTTCTACCAGGAACTCACCAAGGCCAGCTGACCTGGGTTTGAAAAAGCCTGGGATAAAACCGTCTTGGGAAAAAACATAGAGACAATGAGGACTACTGAGATCTCAAGAACAAAGGCAATTGGTTTTGATCCTACTGCACGTATTGGCTTTGTGGGAGCCTAGGCAGTTTGGATGCTCACCTTACTAGACCTGGATGGAGGTGGGTGGTCCATGGACTTCCCACAGGGCAGGGAACCCTGATAGCTCTTTGGGCTGACGAGGGAGGGGGACTTGACTGGGGGAGGGGGAGGGAAATGGGAGGCTGCGGTGGGGAAAAGACAGAAATCTTAAATAAATAAATAAATTTAAAAAAAAAAAGAAACACCATGGATAAAAGCAACTTCAAAAGTGTTTAGTTTTAGTTTCCAGACGGGGAGTTCGTAACAGTGGGAAAAGCACAGTAGCGTGTGTACAAAGCTGAGAGATCGCATCTTCAACCTTTAACACAAGTCATGGTGAGCGACCTGGGTGAAGGATAAAGCTATGAATTAGTAAAGCCCACCCCAGTGATACATTTCTTCCAGCAAGTTTATATTTCCCTACAAGCTAGCCCGGAGGCCGGGAACCAACAAGGAGCCTCCTCTAATACTACATAGCACTAGCAACCAGTGAGCACACATTCAGAGTGAGCCTATGGGGACATTTCTCATTCACACCACCACAGTCCCTAAAAGTCATCTCAAGAGGTTGACTCATTTGTCTTCTCTAACACAACAGGTTCCATAGAACATGGATTACACCATTTATTCTTATGGGATTAATTCACATTAAGGATTGGAGTTTAAAATGTTTAATAGAACATGATTGCTGTATCTAAATCTCTGAAACATTAGTGGTCAGGGGAAAAACACATGTTGAAAACATTTACAAGGAAAGAGAGGTCTGGAGATCTGTAGAATAGAAACTCCTATATATCAATCAACTAAATTTATGTAAATGGCCCATTTTCCAGATTCTCTCAGCAAATGGCCCAGCCTACCTTCTCTGACCCTTCTTCACCTTAGGTTAGTCAGGGCTGTGGCAGCATTGTCTAGACCTTTTCAGGAGGGCTGGGACATTGCTCATTGCTCCTTGTTATTAAGGGTCTCTGAGAAAGACCGCATCGCCTTATAAGAAAATGTGAGGGCCTCATACAGTTTGAAGAGAAATATACACTAGTCTCCACAGTGCCAACCAAGAGTCAGAAACAGTAAATAGAAAGGTAAGACAGGCAGCGCTCTCATTTCTAGCCCTGTAGTTACTGAAGTGGGAGTTGATGCCAAGGAAGCAAAGGTGGCACCGTGAGGAAAGGAGATGAGGCACTTTCCACAGAGACACACAGGCCAAGAGCACTAGAAAAAAATGGGCTGCAGAGTAAGGGGGTGTGTGCTGAGGCATGTACCATGTGACAACTTCCTCTTCAGTATGTTCCAGCCTATGCTAAGATCTACCTGGAAAATGTGGGTGGGTTTTGAAGTGTTGCGATACAAGGGACCAAAGACAGGGATGTTCATATTCTCCTCTCTGCAGATATTAATGTGAATGGGAGAAACTAGCTTTGAAAATGACACTCTTCACCCCGTCAGTCTCCTTGACATTAGAATTCATCAATAAGAAGCAAATGCATCTCTATCTCATGACTGGGAAGATGATAGGAGAACTTGATAAACAATGAAGTCCTCGGGTTCTGAGAAACAGAAGTACAATTTCAGTTTGGAAGGCCAGAAATACTGGTCCAAACCCTAGAGCTGTAACCATGCAACAGCGATCCAGGCTTGTGTGTGGAGAGGTGGGGTAGCGCTACATGTGCTGTGCAAGATGGAGCCGTTATTTTTGCTTCTGACATGAGTAAAGTGTGCTGGAAAGATGTCATGGCCCTGAAGAGTACACAGCATCCTAACTACTTCAAGAGGTACTATGCAAAAAAAAAAATCAGAGCAGGGACCAATGGTTACTGAGAACTGGGAACTAACTCTCTCTTGGCCTTTTCTTTTCTCACTTTCTCCTTTATTTATGCCATTTTACAAACAAATGGCAGAGAACTAAATATTTGTGTGTATGTGTATATGTGCATGTGTGTGTGTATATGGGAGCATGTATGTGTGTGCACCTGTGTATGTGCATGTGTGAGTGTGTATCTGTAGGCCGCAGGTCAACATTGAGTGTCTTCTATAATTGTTCTTGGGCTGGAGAGATGGCTCAGCCATTAAAGGCTAGGTTCACAACCAAAAAAAAATTGGTTTTTTTTCTTATTATTAGAGGTGGAGTCCATCACTGATTGGAGCTCCCTAATTTGAACTGGCTAGCCCAATAGCCCCAGAGACCCTCTGACTCCACTTCCTCTGCGCTGGTATTAGAGACATGTTCTTTTTATGTGGTTCGGCTCCCCATACTTATACTTTTACTGACAAGCCGTTCCCCCAGCCAGACTTTTCTTTTTTTAAAGCAATCATAAAATGCACCATTTTCTAAGCACCAGAACTTCCGTTTTACCATAAGCACACAGTTCTCTTTGCTTCAAAATCTGTCCCTCTGCGACCCCAGGTTGGCTCCACACCAAGCCGACTTTGACAAAACTGTGGCACACTACTAATCGAGACATGCCGGAGGGAGGTGTGTTTATAATCAATTGTGTCTACAAATTTAACACAATGGAAAAATACATTCATTGACAGAGGCCATGGCGACTGCGCTACAGAGGTCACAGGAGGTAATTACTGGAAGCTTTTACTTGGGCAGAAGCATCGTCTCCAGTTATTAGCACAAGTTTTCCCCACATTCATTATATTAAACTGACCTCTCCATCTACTTTAATAAAATACAAGACTGACCAGCGTGATGGTGCCCTCCTAACTAGCAGAATCATTATAAGAATTCCACAGTGTACTGTCTGGAAGGCATGTGGCAATCCTTATTCACCTTCAACTCCACGAATACGGTGTCATCTGATCTGAAATATAAGACATTGCTAGTCTTAGAAGGACGTGGTTGAGGGGTTACTATGGTTTAGAAAAGGAAATCTTGGGAAGGTAAGTTATACCTTCACGAGGGGCTGCAGGACGGCAAAACTGTAACTGCATTTAAGCTCTGGCCCAGCTGTTATTATTTCAGAGGAAGCCTGAAAGGGATGATTCTCTTAGTATTTTCTACTAGTTAGAAATCCTTAAAAAAATAAAAAAATAAAAAATATAATAATAATGATAAAAAAGAAATCCTTGATCTGCTTATTCCTTTGGATCATAGATTTTGACAAAGTTTCTCATGCTTCTTATGAGTAGATGCTGACATTTAATTATTTATTTATTGTGTGTGTGTGTGCACGTACACATGTGTGTATGCACTTAAACACACAGGCACAACGTGTACTGTCTGTAGAGCCCAGAAGAAAGTACCAGTCTCCCAGGAACTGAGGTTACTAGATGACATTAGCCATCTAGTGTTGGTGCTGGGAATCAAATCCTGGTCCTCTGCAGTGGAGGTATCTCCTCAGCCCCAAACAGAATTCTTTATCTTTTTATAAGATATTTCCTATGTATGATATATAAAATACCTTTATAAAGTATTTGTATTTGAATCCCATATCTTGCAATTATTATTATTACTATTATTTATTGCTGGGGTTGTTGTTGTTTTGAGACAAGTTTTCTCTTTGTAATAGCCCTTGCTGTCCTGAAATTAGCTTTGTAGACCTGACTGGCCTTGAACTCACAGAGGTCTGCCTGACGTTCAATTATTTTAACCATGCTGTATCTGTAAAGGCTGAGACTAAGGGTGACTGGGACTGCTTACATCTGAAGATGAACAGAAGATGCCAGTGTCCTTCTCCAGATGCGGGTCACTGCACAGTTCATGGCCAAAGCTTGAATGAAAGAGACTTGGGCCAGGAACATGCGGGAGTGAGAGAAAGGAGAAAATGGGAGGGGCTGGGAAGGACAGTGAGACAGAGACGGGATGCAGAGAGGAAGTACCACGTCTGAATGACCACTCAGGCAGCTCTTGACTTCGTAGCTCTGGTTTGTCAAGCAAAGACATGGATTTTGCTCTTGTCCTTATGTTATAGTTCTCATTAACTCTGAATTGAAATCTTAGCTCTTCCTTTCTGTCTTAGTTAAGGTTTCTGTTGTTGTGAAGAGACACCCTGACCAGAGCAACTCTTAAAAAGGAAAATAATTTTTAACTGGGGTCACTTACAGTTTCAGGGGTTTAGTTCATTGTCATCACGGTGTGACATGTTAGCATGCAGGCAGACATGGTGATGGAGAAGGAGCTGAGAATCCTGCATCTTAACCTGCAGGCAACAGCAAGTGGCCTGAGACTCTGAGCATGGTGTAAGCATGTATGAGGCCTCAAACCCCTCCTCCACGGTGATACACTTCCTCCGGCAGAGCCACACCTACTCAAACAGAGCCATGCCTCCTATGAAGTTATGGAGGTTGTTTATATTTCAACTACTATTCCTTCCCTGGTGTGAGCTAGCATGCAAGTCACATAATCTCTATAAACATCAGTGTTCTCATGTCTCAATGGGGATAATCTTAAAAGCTGAGTCACTGGGTAAGTTCAATGGACACTGTAGCAAGACAGTCAAGAGCATCAGTACCTTGTATGTGTTCATCATTCAACCGGATCAATGACTCGTGTGTAATGTGCCTGTCAAGTTTGGGCTACCTAATATCTGAGTCTTCTTCCTAACTTTGGAAACCACTCATTCAGGTCATTAATGGTGCCAAATATTTCTTTATTTGAGCATATTATTTGAGCTGGATTCTTGCACCTGAGAGGCCCTCAAATTTGAGTTTGGCCAAGCAGCTTACTTTTGTAGTAAGAGGAGCGGCCTGGCTGTGCCCCTGTACCCGGCCGCCCGCATGGCCCAGCTTAAGCCCTGAAATAATTACACGAAAACAGTTTTCTTTTAATCACTGCCTGACCCATTATTGGCTAGCTCTTACATATCGACCTAACCCATTTCTGATAATCTGTGTAGCACCCCAAGGTGTGCTTACCGGGGAGATTCTAGCCTGCATCTGCAGGGGACTGGGAACATCACGGCGACTCCTTCTGACTCAGCTTCCTTCTCCCAGAATCCTGTTCTGTTTACTCCACCCACGTAAGGGTTGGCCTATCAATGGGCTCAGGCAGTTTCTTTATTTTAACCAATGAAATCAACAGATTGATATAGGACACTCCCACATCACTTCCCCTTTTTCTGTTTAAACAAAAAGGAAGGCTTTCATTTTAACATAGTAAAATTACATATAGCAAAACAGTTATCAAGTAAGAATTACAGTTACAATATTTATATCTATTTTATCTTTTATCATAACTAAGGAAAACTACAACTATCTATTCATTCTTCAGCTCCATCAAAGACTCCAGAAGGATATAATACTAAACAAGAAATAAGAAAACTCTAGAAATGACAGAGACATCTCGCTGCCTGGACAGTCACCCAAAGTTCTTTTGTACCGTTGGGGCATCTATCTTCGGCCTTCAGGCCCACAGTATCCAGCAGACATTTCCATGAAGCAGGAAATTTTAAAGACAGTTCAGTCACTTTCTGCTGTATCCTGCACAATGTCTCGTAGACTCTTTCATGAATCAGGAACCCTGAAAGACCATCTCACCTTTAGGCAAGTTTAGCAGTCCTCTCTCTGTGGGTTCTCCGTGTCCAGTTTATGCATCAGTCCAGGCAAGAGCAGTTTCTTGCCCAATGGCTATCAAACTCCATAAGGATCCTCTTCGATGCCCATCTTCCTCTCGAAGTAGATTGGTGCTGCCAGGAGCAGATGTGTCTCATTGTCATGAAAAACCCTAAGTTATTGAAATATTTAAATGCCATATTCTGCAGTCTTTGAAAGATATGAAGAATGTCTAACTGAAATGTATCTTTATATATCTAGAAAATCTAACTAACATGACTACAAGTTTGACTATTATTTATGATTATTCATCAACAACCTATATTTTCTAATTATAAATTACATTTTAAATGAACTACACAATCACAATACCTTAATCAGTATCAGAAATACATATACATATAACAAGCTTGACCTTAAAATCCACACCAATGCAAATTATTTATATCTATATCATATCCCCCTTTAAATGTAAAAGAACATATATAATCAATATTTGGGAACATGGGGCGCAGCTTTTTTCTCTCTAAACTGCTTCCTGCTGAATGGGGGCGTCGTTAATTAGGTCTTTCATGGTATAACCTGTGTGCCAGGGTCATCTCAGTTGGCAGTTGAGTGAAGTAATTTTTTGAGGGTGATCACAGCAACCTTTCAGGAGGGCGTGGTCTATCATACCATATCGGAATAGATGCAATCCATAGGGTCTGGTCCTCTGTAAAAACAAAAGAACCCTCTCCGAAGCATCATATCCTTAGACCCAAATTTTGAAATCATACCTTTATATCCATTCTGGTTTAGCTTGGCAGCCCATATAATGAAATGTCTCTCTGTACTTAGCTCCTTCACAGTCAAAAATTTTAAAGAAAACACAATGTACATAATCCAGACTCTCTGTGAATTTTTCCATTTTACGTGGCTTATTTTTTCTTTATTTCTTTTACTCTCTTAACTATCTGTACTCTGTCTCTTTAAAGACTTTACCTTTTTATTCTTAAAGGCATTAACTTTATTCTCTCTATATATATATATTTTCTCTCTCAAGCCTACGTACATTCATCCAACATTGTGATCCATTTAGTGGTCTGTCTGAATCTGTTTTGTTGTGAATCTGTAATTTTTTTACTATCCAGGAGCATTTCTTAAAATGTTAAGCACTTCTTAAAAACTTAAGTTGCTTCTTGTACAGTTAATACGGTACTGCCTGCATTCTGCCCAGTAGAAACCTTAAGTGTGCTGTCATTACGGTAATTACGGTAGTTACTGCTTGAGACCAGCTCAGTTCAGCATGGCAGAGCTGAGCTGCTCCTGCCTCAGAGCCATTGGGTACCCCTGAGCTGAGCACAATTCCAGGCACACAGCAGACCACATTGCCATCAAGCAAGCCATAGCACTTTATTCCAAATGCTCCATTCAAAAGCTCTGTCTCCCACAGGAGCCAGACAGAAATCGTAATGGCGGCACAGCCCAGAAAGCCGGCATTTTAAAACAGCCAGTTTTTTCCTGTTGCTGAGTCAGGACAATTTCTTTGCGGTACGCAACCCAGAAACAGCAAAAAGCTGTCTTAAATTCTCTTTCTGTCCTTTTTAAGCCCTCTCAGGTTTTACGTGGAGTTCATTAGCACGTTGGCGCGCCAATCTGTAGTAAGAGGAGCGGCCTGGCTGTGCCCCTGTACCCGGCCGCCCGCCTGGCCCAGCTTAAGCCCTGAAATAATTACACGAAAACAGTTTTCTTTTAATCACTGCCTGACCCATTATTGGCTAGCTCTTACATATCGACCTAACCCATTTCTGATAATCTGTGTAGCACCCCAAGGTGTGCTTACCGGGGAGATTCTAGCCTGCATCTGCAGGGGACTGGGAACATCACGGCGACTCCTTCTGACTCAGCTTCCTTCTCCCAGAATCCTGTTCTGTTTACTCCACCCACGTAAGGGTTGGCCTATCAATGGGCTCAGGCAGTTTCTTTATTTTAACCAATGAAATCAACAGATTGATATAGGACACTCCCACATCATACTTTAGCAGCTAAAAC